>JAOTRQ010104285.1:0-10028 GCA_028565875.1 Hoplisoma paleatum | reverse complement strand
AAGTTGGGATATGCGAAGAGAAACATTTCATTGTACTGTGCATCTGTATATGTGTAATGACAAATAAAATTGAATTTAAATTTTAAATTTATCAAGATAACTCTAACCCTAACTGCGTTAAGAAGCTTTTGTTAACATGTCCAAGCACTCCCAGCAACTATAACCACCAATTAACTTCATGAGCTAGGTCGTAATTATTTGGGTTTTGTGATGAGAACAGAAAAGGTTGACATGATTTCTTGTGTGCAGTTGTAGAAACGTTTACACATTCGTGTCGTTTTTAATGTTATATATCCTTGGGTGGCGCAGTTGCAGCCTATCCTAGAGTTTAAATCTGATAAAAGTTGGATCGACGTTCTGCATACGCCGTTTGTGTTCTAACGTAGGTACCGTTTAAAAAGTGACAATTTGTCGCGCTTCATATAGTCTTACAATTTACTACTGAATGTAAACATGAACCGTCGTGAAAATTTATTTTATTATGCAATATAATAACTATAACTATTAAAATTGTTTATATTATAATATTATAAACATTAAATATTATTTTATTTATTAACACATTTGGTTTAACATCTTTTATGTTTTTATGTTTTTTTATGTTTTTTCATAAACTGAATAGGATTAGGATTCAGAATCAATGTACTCTTTTAATTGCGACAAAAATTGCAGAATCTATTTAACTTATTATTAAAATGATTTTTGTAGAATTTACGCTAAATAGCATAATGTAATAAATGACAGCAAATTACTAAAATACACAAAGCTGTAATTTGTGTATATGAGTAACTGCCATACTTGTGTTTTATAAATCAACTGTGAACTCGAACGCATACTGACGTGCAACTCTTCCATTTCAGTCGTATTTGACTCTTAAGTCACTCTGTGGACAGCTACCGATCCCCAGAGTTACTCAGCAATTACATTTTTACGGAGTAGGCTGCCAGGTCTTTCTCCAACCCCGTATCGCTACAGGGATCCTGTGAAACTGCAGGACCATTTCCGATCAACCTAGTGAACCTAGGATTGTGGGAGGAAACCCATGGGGAGGAAACCCATGCTGACACGGGGAGAACGTGCAAACTCCGCACAGAAAGCCCCCGACCCGGTGATCGAACCTGGGACTTCTTGCTGTGAGGCGACAGTGCTAACCTTTCAAACCTTGTAGCTTTCAAAACTATTCAACTAAGAAATTCTTTGTGCAGGTTATAGTCAGAGTTTAGAGTCAGAACCCTAGTTTCTGAGGGTTCTGTTGCAAATGTCTTTACGAAAAAGATTGTAATGAATTTCAGCTGATTGATATTGAATAATGAATGCTTTTTAAAGTTTATGATAATTGAAACATTGTACAACTCAAGGAAACATCATCAGAGGCTGAATACTTAATAACTACTAGTGCATGCACTCCATTGTTTTGTTTGTTTTAGTAAAATAATTCTAGTAAAATATCAACAAACAAACCCTCTTTTCACCCTGATTACGATAAATATATCATATGAAGAAACTGAATTAATAACTAAATAAATAACTAAATTTGTTTGATCTTTAGTGCCACTGGTTTCACCACGCGATCTGATATTGGGCCGGCTCGAGATGCGAATGATCCTGTGGATGACCGGCATGCGCCTCCTGGGAAAAGAACAGTTGGTGATCAAATGAAAAAAAGCAATCAAGATGATGATGATGAGGACCTAAACGACACCAACTATGATGAGGTGAACAGTTTGTAATTAACCTAATAGCATTGGGGTTTTGTGTGCTGCATACATGTTACAATGCAAAAATAAGGACAAAATACAGTCGGACCCTGCTATGTTGACTTTCCCTCAGTCGAAAACCTATGTTGTATTAGTGGTTATTGCCCGTCTGAATTCCTATAAAACAAATGTATTTTAGATCTTCTTAACTTTCTGACTCCCAGTCGATTTTTTTGTGATTTTTGGTTAATATTGTAAAGCGATAATGGGATGCAACAAAATTGTACTGTGTTTCACAAGGGATTAAGTAACTATCTGACGGTGTGATGCTTATAGACCCTTTTTAATGATGTTTCTAATGCGCATGTCTGTTCCTACGGCATTTGTGCATTTTTACGTAGACATTAACATAATTTACATAATCATAGCTGTCAACGTAAATCAAAGTTTACCAGGCTTCCGAACACAGAACAAGTGTAAAATCAGCATAAAGTAGTAATAGAATATTAAGTATTTTTGATCATTTTTCTGTTTATCTGAACTAAAAAGCTAACTGCTTATGGAGTGTGATGGCTAGGTTGCTTCGAGGGTATTTAGGTCCTTTATTGATCTTTCAATATTGTTGCAAATTTGAAACATATATTTTATAGCTGAACTGAAAATACATAGAATCTCTTATGGTGGTAGTTCCCATAAATACTATCATATAAAGGCTTTTGTGTGTTTTAGGTTTGTTTTTTCTCTTTTAATACAATTACATCGTCATTTTGTATTTTAATACGCCGAGCGAATCACAAGTGACAAGTCTCCATAAGATCATTTGTTCAAAATATTTTTTTAAGAAAACAGAAGTCATCACAAAGATACACTTATCTATCTTGTATGTACTTGCTGTAATGATTTAAACTTTTTTTTACTGCTGTTATGTGACTGTTTTCACTTAGTGATATGTTTAGGAAATCTGTACACTTTTTACATGCAAGTTTGTACCTGACCTCAGTTCTGACACCCAAACAACATGGAATGAATTCAAAAGCTGATTCATTGTGTTCATGTGCTATTGTCCTATTTACAGAGTTGAGTGCTGTTTGCAGTCTAAGGAACATATTACGCCATTTCCTTAGCTCATGAATATTAGTTTTCCCTTACTTTAAAACTTTTTTGGGGGTCCGTTTGACTTGAGCTTTAAAGTTTCTAAATTCTACTCATAATTGACATTGACTGCTCTGCAAACAAATAGTATAAAATATGGCCTTACATTTGTCTTTTAATTTTTTTTTAATGATTTTAGATCTGCCATGTATTATTAATACCAGACAAATGAAAAACTCCACACAGGAGGGTGATAAAATCCTGCACTTAACTGGAGTTACACATTGAACTCGGTCCGGGTGTATTATCCCAACAAAGCACACGTTTATCAGCTAAGTTACTGTGGCTGGATATAATTTGCAACATTATTTTTTCTAAGTAAAGATCAAGCATTTAACAAACCCATTCCTTTACAAATATTGACCACCCATTATGCTACAAGCTCTTCACATGGGCCATTGGTCTCCTTTCTTTATCAGTGTTTCGTTGATTTAGTACCACGACACCTCCATAAGCCTCAACTGTGAAGTCTGGCGTCCCAAACTTATTCCTCACCAAGCTTCCCCCCATCTTTAATTATAATACTCCACTAATACGCCATCCCTTCCTCTTCTTTCACAATTTCTGTAAGCACACCGCCTCTAAATCCAAGATCAACCAGCAATCTTGTAACAGACCTTTTTACAAATCCTCTAACCTCTACTTTGATGGGTCTCGTAAATACATTCCATCCTCGCTTTTTTAATTCAGCCACCAAGTCTGCATACACCAGCCTTTATTAGGCTCAATCCACTTCTTCAAATTAAACAGTTAGGGCTGCTGCTAAAGATTAATTTTAATAATCGATTAATCGGTCGATTAGTTTTTCAATTAATTGATTTTTGGATTTCCACTTTTTTATTTAGAAATAGAATATCAGAGCAAAAAGTGCTTACAGTAATTAAACAATAATACATTTAATTAAATACATTTTGTTAATAAAGTTAAAATCAGGGAGTAGCAAACCTCAATTCTTTTCTCAATTCTCAACAACGTCCCCATATTTTTTTCTCCATTTGCATAGTAAAATGTGTCCTTGAGGGAAGAATGTAACCTGGAATTAAAGGTAAATCATTCTATTAAAGCTTTCATTTTCAGTCATTGACCTCATGTTAGTGATCATGTTGGGGGGTGCTTCTAAATTGGTTCAACTCAGTCAATAGAGTGCAGGACAGTCTTATCTCACATTTTCATAAGCAATTTCCAAAACAGGGCTACTTGTCAGTAACAGAGTGCATAATTTAGTCTTAGCTTCTCATTAGTGCAAAGTACTAGGTTGGATCTTTTCTCTGTCTGGTCAAGGCCGCTTGACACATCCAAATAAAGTTTTCGTTTTTATCGCCCTAACTTTAAAATTCATCAATCCTTCTTTAAATGCATTTTAATGCATTCCCTCTCCATTGGCTGAGTCAGATCTTTTTCAACTTGCACTATAAATGCAGGCTTCCTGAGACTTTCTGGATACTAGGGTTGCACTGGATAGTAAATTTTTAATATCCAAATCAAATCAAAGTTTATTCGTCACATACATAGTTATTCACAGTACAACCGGCAGTGAAATGCTTTATAACCACTCCATCCGAACACTCGAAATTACGGTTAACAAGCTAAAAATAGGTTAAATGAAAACAATAATTGTACGCATAATTTAAACTACAATTAAGAAGGTAAAAGAAGGTAATTTACAAAAGTAGAATGAGCTATGTATAAATATATAAGGATAAAGTGACTGTTAAAGTGACTTCGTGACCATGAATGTCCAGGTATTGATAAAGTGTCCAAAGTGACCATAAAGTGACAAGTGCGAATAAAGTGTCCCAGTGTTGATAATAAAGTGTCCAGGTATTAATGAAGTGATAAAAGAAAATTCCTATAGCTAATTTCCATTTAAAGTCTGAATAGCTTGTGGGAAAAAGTTCCTTCTCATTCTCTCTGTCTTGGTTTTCAGAGCGTGAAAGCGCCTACCAGATGTTAACAGAGAGAACAGTCCATGGTTGGGGTGACTAGTGTCCTTTACTATCTTCTTGGCTCGTGAGCAGCACCTAACCTATTAGCACCTATTAGCTAACTTACATTCGTTTTGTGCGTTCAGGCCTGCAACACGTTTTTATTTAAAGTTACGGTTGGAGGGGCCAAATACTTTCTAGCTTGTGGTGTGTTGCAGGCAGTATGAATTCAATACAGTTACAGTTGTACAGAAACTAATTTACTCATTCAATTATTCATCTGACGTGACACGACCCTCTTATTTGCCCTGGCATTACAGTGAACCCCGGCCTGTACATTCCAGCGTTTAGGCAATTCAGTGTCTCTAAGTGACTTGACTGCATATTTTTTGAATTATGAGTGAAAACGCACACGAACACAGGGAGAACATGCTAAATAGGGACCGAACCCATGACCTTCTTGAAGCACACGAACTGCACATTTAATCGAAAATTATTATAATGAAACATTAATTACAGCTTCTTAAAGAAGAAGAGTTAATAAAAGCAGGTCTCGGTAGTGAGAGGAGAGACTGGTATTGGGTTGAGTAGAGTGCTTGTGGTTTGCATGTTCTCCCTGTGTCTGCGTGGGTTTACTCTGGGTCCTCTGGTTTCCTCCCACAGTCCAAAAATATGCAGGTATGTCCAATTAAAGATACAAAATTATTCATAAATGTGTTTTGTAATGAAGGACCGACTTCTGTCATGAAGTGTAAAACAAGACTTACATATTTATTAAAAGGAATATTTTTGTAGTGTGGAATTACTAATGTTAAATTTATGACTTGTGTGCACTTCTAAACATGTCTTGAATTAGAAGTTATATTTATTTTTTATTTATTTTTATGTTCAGGGCAGTTTTAGCACCAATACAGTTATGAACACGTATTCCTGAAGATCCAGTCGTAACTTCCTACTAGCACTCGACCTATGAGCGTGACGCTTTCCTGCCGCTACGCCTTATGGGAAGTGTAGTCCCCATGTGTACCGACGCGGCGCATATTTCAGCACAGACGGCGATCACGTCACGTCGACACGGTCACAAATGCATCAACACACCCGTCAGACCTCGTCTCGTGTAATCTGGCGTGTTGAACGCGGCGCGACACGCGTGACCGAGAGCTTCTCGGAAGTGTGCGTGGACTACAGGCAGGGCGCATGCGCGCAGCGAGCAGCTGCAGTGTAAACAGTAGTGCAGGAACATGAAGAGATCGGATGACAGTGAGAGGGAAAAGAGGAGAAAGGTATTGCTTGCGGTTTTCTCTCGGATCCACGTGTTGCACACCCACGCCCCCACGCCCCACGCACACGCGGCGGCCGCGGCGGTTAGCGAGGAGCGTCGGCGTGGGTTACAGACTGATGCGTGATGCGACTGTGTGTGTGTGTGCATCTTTATCAGCGCTGTTTTCCTCCCATCACTGCTGCTGGCTTTCTGTTTACGTTTAATATTGCACAACGTACCCGGACAGCACGCTGGCACCGCTTCCTGTTCACTATCGATCACTGTCGATCACTATCGATCACTATCGATCACTATCGATCACTATCGATCACTATTGGGGCATAAAAAGTAGTGACCGTTATTACATCTCAGTGTTAATGTAGAAACGTTTAATGTGTTGAATAGGGTGTAAAACAAAAGTTTTCTAAAGTAAAAATGTGTGTATATATATATATAAGCACACACACATACAAGATGTTATATTTGTCAAACCTACCTCACAGCAAGAAGTCCCGGGTTCGATCCCCGGGTCGGGCTTGGGGCTTTCTGTGTGGAGTTTGCATGTTCTCCCCGTGTCAGCATGGTTTTCCTCCGGGTACTCCGGTTTCCTCCCACAATCTAAAAAACATGCACCAGGTTGATCGGAAATGTTTAAATTGTCCCGTAGTCACACACAAGATCCCTGTAGAGATACAGGGTTTGAGAAAGATCTGGCAACCTACCCTGTAAATATAATTGCTCGGAAGTGGGAAACGACTGGAACGGGTAAATACACACACACATCCACACACACACATGCGCGCGCACACACACACACACACACACACACATATATAAATATATATGTACGAGAAGTGAAATTGAGGTGATTTGGTGAAGTGCAGAGGAGAGATGAGGGTATATTGGGAGAAGGGCTATGAGGATGGAGCCACCAGGTAAGAGGAGAAGAAGTAGCACCAAGGAGGAGGTTTTTGGATGCAGTGGTAGAAGATATGAGCGTGATAGGTGAGTCAATGCAGGACACACAAGACAGGGCTAGATGGAGGAGTTTGATCTGCTGTGGCGACCCCTAATGGCATCCCTAACCCTAGTTACTACGACTACCTTACTAAAATCATCTTTATTCCTCTTTGGCTACCCGTCACACTACAAACTGTTTCTTTTCTATCAGAAACACGTCGTCACGCGCGCGTCACTGAGCCTCGGACGCCCACCAACCAGTCGCCGGTTTGTCCAATAGATAGCGAGCTTTGTTCCCGGGGCACACGAGCTGAAGAGCGTAGTCTTACCGTCATATTCACTCGAATCTTTTCGCCCATTTGTCTCGGTTGTAGAATAAACTCTGAGGATAAAATGTTGTATGTATGCCTGTGATATATCGCACCGACTAACATGTGCAGCGGTTGAGAGGTTATCTGTGATTTGTATTTTACCTTTTCGTGATCATAACGCTGTCTGGTTGTGTTATGAATTTGTGCATGTCTCAAAAATCTCATCAAATCAAAGTTTATTCATCACATACACAGTTATACACAGTAACAACCGGCAGTGAGACGCTTTATAACTACTCCATCTTAACACTCCAAATTATGGTTAACAAGCTAAAGAAAATAGATAATAAATGTAAACAATAATTGTAAACATTAATGTAAACAACAATTTAAAAGGTAAAAAGTTGCAAGTAAGAAAAGGTAAGTTATGTTTGATTTTGTCTATGTATGTGTATCAAATATATATACATATTTTACCCTTCAGTCGACCCTGGGTTACTCTGTGGACCGTTACAGAGCCCCAGAGTATCTCGGCAATTACATTTTATGGGGTAGGTTGCCAGGTCTTTCCCCAACCCTGTATCTCTACAGGGATCTTGTGTGTGACTACGGGAGAATTTACACATTTCCGATCAACCTAGTGCATGTTTTCGGACTGTGGGAGGAAACCAGAGAGTACCCGGAGGAAACCCACGCTGACACGGGGAGAACATGCAAACGCCGCACAGAAAGTCCCAGGGATCGAACCCGGGACTTCTTGCTGTGAGGCGACAGTGCTGAACCACTCAGCCACCGTGCCGCCCTGTGTGTATATATATATATTTATATATATATATATATATATATAAAGACCCACCCATCTCTGGTGTGCTAGCATGTTTTACTGTTGCGTCACTCGAGCAGCTTTATTTTTCTGTCTTTACTTGAGTTTTTTTGGCCCCGGCCTGTAAAAGCACACGTGTCTGGATCATGTCTGACAGCGCGGAGTGTTTGTAGGCTGTGGTACCTTCTGTTGATGGGGGATAAAAGCAAGATACAGAGATCAGATGAGCCCATGGATCACAGATACTCAAGGCAGATGGCTTACAGATTTGGCAGACACATGGGCCCGAAAATCTTTTCTTCTGATTTTTTTTGGAGTCTACGCTTCAGACAGTTTGTTAATGACGAACAAACAAAATACGTCCAGGAACTTTCACAGCCACACCAGGACTCGCATGCGAGCATTCGCTACACGAGGATTGACGTTTCAGAAAGTCACATTTTGACCAAAGACGATTTTGTTGACCCTCCCGTCAGACAGCAGGAGGCGCCGTTGCACCAGCGTAGGCGTAATTAGGAGCCGACCCTCCTTACCTCAACTCGGCATGACTAAATGGGTCTGTTACGGCTCCATTCCACCCCAGAGACCGCTCACCATTAGTTTTGTGACTGTATAACTGGACCTGCTAATCTTTAAATCATCTGTTTGAGCTTGTGAGCGTTCTTCTCAGGACCATTTTCCTTCTGACTTGTACTTTTTCTGTCCATGTTCAAGACTTGATCAGACTTCCAGATGGTTTAAGTCCACATCATATGTCAATCAGAAGACTCCAGAGACTAGAGAAGTGTTGGATCGAATCTACTAATTTATATTAAGACGTTTAGACAAGGACTGTTGTTTGGAACGGTGATATATTTGCAGTTGTCGTCGTTACACATCCTCCCTCATGTCTCAGTGGCTGACCCAGGGGTTTGCTTCTTTGCCAGCTTTGCCAGGGCAGTCCTAGCAACATGTGGACCACATGCATGATAAAAAAAATCTGCCCAAGATCCATTGGTACCACACGGACGCCACACTGCCGGCTAATAGGCCTTTAAAGAATGACATCAGACGTCATAAAGTGCCCGTACATGGGCATCGGACACCACAAGTCTTCAGTAATGCCAGCTGAGGTACATTAACACGCACGGATCTAGGGCTCCGGTTAACGGTGACTACCAATGTCACACGTTGAGTGAAATGACTCAGATCATGGCGATCCATTGGTGCTGTCTCATCAGGTAACACGGAGGAGTTAATATACAGAAAACATCAAGTGACTGGCAGTTCAAAGAGTTTACAGCAATGCCAACTAAGGAGTCGCTTATTCATGCTTAGTCATGCTGAATCAACACATGGTGCGAAACCATCCCAGACACAGATCAAGGGCTTTTAACATCACAACGGGGAATTAGACGTGGTGTCGGGTGCCAGATGGACGTTTTTAGGAAGGATTCATCCTCTAATATTGTCTCATAGGGTTAGACAAGACAGCAGCAAGCGTAGAAACCCTGAAAACATCAAGTTTGGGGAAGTTCTGCATTCAAGAACATGTTTCATGAAGATCGGCTCCTTCTGACTCCAAGGCTAGAACCTACGGTAACTCTAGAGTCCTTCATCACTGTCAAAGAAGATCAAGATGAATCTGGATTTTCATCCAATCATCACAAAGCAGCTTTATAGAGTTTAGGACCACCAGATCAAAAAAACCTTTCCAAGTCAAGGTCCGAGTTGGGTCGGAATTTGGCATAAAACGTTCATCGAGATACCCAACTGGCTTTGTATAAAAGGGTTCCGGATGCTGGTAGTGTATAGATGCCGGTCAATCTTTTACCGATGGAGTATCAGTTCTTCACTCATGATAGAAAATCCGGGATTCTGAGAAGCCGGTTCTGTTTTTTATCCCCTATAACCCCCCCC
>JAOTRQ010104276.1:0-10029 GCA_028565875.1 Hoplisoma paleatum | reverse complement strand
ACACACACACACACACACACACACACACACACACACACACACACACACACACACACACACACACACACACAGAGACAGACACACACACACATACACAGAGAGACAGACAGACACACAGTCCTCTAATATTTGTATTGTGGGCAGAATTTTGGCCCTTTTAAAAAATAAAATTATTATTATTATTATTATTATTATTATTATTATTATTATTATTATTATTATTATTATTACTGTTTTTACTATACATATTAAAATACAACTACTTATAATAGTAATTATAAATAATTCAAATTCCACTGCTACTATTTAATTAGTTAAATTACTTAAATACTATTTAACATGGTTGTGCTTCTTGGTGTTCATCAATCATGTCCCAACACACACACACACACACACACGCACGCACGCACGCACGCACGCACACGCACACACACACACACACACACACACACACACACACACTAATGTATCAAATGTAAATAACATATCTCCAACTGTAAAATACAAACTAACTCACTACTGTAAGATCTGTGAGAACAGGAACCCGATTATTCTGTTAAAAAATCATGAAAGAGAATCAAATCCATAACCGATATGTTATTTTACATAATAATACATACAGCTTTTGAAAAAGAAGGAAAACCAACGCTAATGAGACGTACTGGGTAACACCGAGCAGAAACATTAGGAAGATTTGGCAGCTGCATCTCAGCGTGTGTGTGTGTGTGTGTGTGTTTCTTTCATTTCGAGTTGTGTAATTATTGGATTAAAAGCCATTTTCGAATGGAGTTTTTGCTCTTGATTCTCTTTCCTGTGTTCGGTGTGTTTGTGATCGGTCGGTGAGAAACGTCAGTGTCATTTCATCCGCACGCCGTAAAGATGGTGCCGGATTAAGAGGATCTTGATTGTGTGACTAAAACGTGACTGGCAGTAAAACTGTAAACAAAGCAGCCTGGCGTTGTTTTTCCCTGATAATCCATTCACTTTAATCACACGGCTTCAGACGGTAAAGTCAGTTTTGTTTGCTTCAGATGTTGTTTTTTTAACCTGATTTATAATAGAACAATTAAATATTGATCTGAGCACTTTAAGTAGGTTGCTGGTCTGATGTATTGACGGCGAGAGCACCTGAACAAAGGCAAAATATGTCAATATTTTCTAAAGAAAAACACAGAAGGCTGAACATGAATCATTACTGAACAACATTAAACACCATTATTCAGTGATTTAATAAAAGGAATTTGATCAGCCAACAGATTTAACCATGTTTCAACATTTCATTAATATTTTTATTAATATTATTAGAATGTGCCAACTAGAGTGATCAATATAGTAGTTATTAGATAATGAATCATTCTATCTTCATATTAATGATATTAATACTATATTATATTGTTCTTCTTATTATTATTATCATTAAGATTATATAATCATTCTATATTCATATTAATAATATTAATACTAATATATTGTTCTTGATCCTATTATTATTAATATTATCAGTAAGATTATATAATCATTCTATATTCATAATAATAATATTAATACTAATATATTGTTCTTGATCCTATTATTATTATTATCATCATTAAGATTATATAATCATTCTATATTCATATTAATAATATTAATTCGAACATATTGTTGTTCTTTTTCCTATTATTATTATCATCATTAAAATGTACCAATTGTAATATTATTATATAATATTACAATTATATTATAATTATATAAGTGCGATCAACAATAGCTGTTGTTAATTATTATTGTTACTAATAGTACTAATAGTAACAGTAGCTGTTATTTCTAATATTGTTTAAAATGAGCGTTTCTGAGGTTCTAGATTTAGAATGTTTAAAAGATTTAAAATATTTTTTAATGCTTTCAAATATTTTTCACTGTGTATGAAAGGCACGGTACAAATAAACATACCTCGCCTTGATTAGTAGCAGCGGCTATTATTATTATTATCAGTACTCGTGATAGTGGTAATCATATCTCATCGTTTTTATTAAGCTATTTGAAACTAATCCTAAAATAACATGTTTACGTTGTTAGCAGACCTGTCGGGTCTCATCCTGCCTGGTCCACTGACTCAGACCTACACTGACCAGAAGATTAGTGAATATGTATAAATGATTATATACTGTAAGTGGAAATGTATGTGAACAATAATGCACTACCAGTACAGAATTGAGTTTTTCAGTGTTTTGGGGCACAAGACCGACGGAAAGATGTAAAAGTCCAAATCAAATCTGCACATGCATCTATTCCATCCATGCATCAGACCAGAATGGATTAATTGTTTATACTTGACTACGGATTACATCAAACCTCCAATTCTTATCTGCTATTCTCAGTAATGAAGTAATGTGTAACTGCAGGGGGCAGCAGGGGCTGCACGGGGCAACAAGGGTTGCATGCTTATGCCATGCAGAGGGCCAAGACTTATGCAAGAGCACAGCACAAACAAGACAGAACAGAACTTTTGGTGACAGTTTCTTCACTCCCGGTGCTGTAGGGACGGAGAATCAGCCTGACAGTGTCTCATGAAAGGGAAGCGAGGGGTCTAGTGG
The DNA here is from genome assembly GCA_028565875.1 of Hoplisoma paleatum. Lineage (NCBI taxonomy): Eukaryota > Metazoa > Chordata > Actinopteri > Siluriformes > Callichthyidae > Hoplisoma > Hoplisoma paleatum. The sequence continues at coordinate 7,453 of JAOTRQ010104276.1, read as the reverse complement.
GAAAACTACCATGAATCACGGCACCCGAGCCACCCTTCACGGGCCATGTGACGGAGACCTACAGGTCAGAGTCCACAACGAGTGAAGATTCCCACGGCAGCCCTGAGCAGACATCACGCAGACAAAGACAGACAGAGAGACGCACTGGAACAGAAAGAAGACACTTTAAAGACAAAGACAGCCCACATGGACATCAGAAGCTACGGAACCCGGATGAATAAGAAGGGTGGGTGAGGGGTGATATGATAGACTGGCACTGACGAGGCGTGACACACATGAAGGAGGCATCATGTCTGAGTTTCATGTCCCGGATGAGAACGGCCGGACATGAACGAAGGAGGTAAGACATGCGCTGGTATCTGCTCACCACACGGTCCTTGTTGCTTGATGGGGATGTGGGTCTGAGCCATGCATTCGGCGCGCCTCCTCTCGCAGTCGTTGGGGTACGTATGGCCGTCTTTGCCGCACAGAGGGGTGTAGGTGCCGTCGCATCGGATGGGTTCGCAGGAGCAGCGAGGCCGTCCGTGGTCCAACAAACACACAGCGCTGAACTTACAATCCTCCTGACACTCTTCTGTAAAACACACAACACCAACATCACAACAACAGAATCCATTCCAAATGATATATAAAGTAACAAAAATATCTAAATAATATCTAATATAAAGAAAAGTAAATAACAAGTAAAATTACTCTCATGTGCCATCAACAGTGTCCATTATTTACTATAAATATAATTATTAAGATTATTATGATTATTATGTATTGATATTTATTGTATTATAAATGTTACTATTGTTGTTTTTGTTTTTACTGTTATGATTATTACTATTTTTTATTAGTAGTATAATAAATTATCATTATTACTATTGTTATGTGCCAACAACACTGTCCATTATTTATTATAACTATAATTATGAATGTAAATACTAATATTATTTATTGTACTATACATTGTACTAATATTATCATAACTGTTATTTTTTTTGGTTACCATTATCATTGCTGTTGTTTTGTATAATAATTATTGTCATTATAGTTGTTACTAAGCCAATACCAGTATTATAAATTGACTACTATCAATATTATTATAATATTTATTATAATAATTGTTTTATCGCAATTATTATTTTCTTTACCATTACATTTCTTATTTGATTATTATTACTACAGTTACTATTATTTTGTTGTTTTTAGTCTCATTATTATGATTTTTATTGCCACACAACTAATAGTTTTGCAGGAGAACCTGTTCATGATCCAACAATCTGCCTGCACCCGTCTATAAAACACCACGAGGCCACTGGCTTTACCAAAAGTGCCGAAAATGCCAACTAATCACCTGATCATCCATCCCCCCCCAACTCGGGTTCAATCAGACAACATCGACTCAGTCAGAGACTTCAGAATTAATTACCACACTTGATTATTTAATCAAATTATCTTATCCCATTTCCAATTGATTTGGTTTTCACTGCAATCTGTCACAGTCAGACAGACACAGCGGCGTTTTCGAACAGCGGTGGCTGAAAAATACAAAATAAAACCCAAACAAACGAGAGGACTTATCATGTTATCATACAAGCTGGTGCATGATTGGGGTTTGATTACATTAGCAGTCTGGCTCTGAGGATGTGACATGATGTACATACTGATGAAGCTGCCGTGTGTCACGAGCATCATGTACTAAACTCAACGAGGACGTAGTCCAGCACGAATGCTTTATTAAACATGTCATAACGTCCAACAAGGCCACAATCTGGCATCCACATTTTTAGAACTGATGGTGTTAATACTGGTGGGGTAGAAAAATCCCACAGCTCACCCATATTGATGATTTATAAATATACTAACATTAAAACCATATTAGTATTAGGTTAATTACATTTTTATGTTATTATATTAATATTATCACTTTTTGTTATTTTGTTATATTTATTTATCATTACTATTAATAGTTAATTATTATTGATTATTATTATGAATTAATTATTATTAATAGACTGTTGTGAATTTTAAAAAGAGACTTAAAACTTTTCTTTTTAGTAAAACATTTAAGTAGTTTTAAATATAGATATTTTTAACTTTGATTATTGCTGCTACATCTTAATTTAACTTTTATAGTTTTTTAAGGTGCGTTACAAATAGAATATATTATTATTATTGATGATAAAAGTAATAATAATAATAATTATTATAATATAGCGATAAAAATGTAAAGTAACAAAAACTATTATATTATTATTTTTATGGCTTTAATTATTACACTTATAGTTTTGTAATTAATTTTTTAATTAATAAATTATTTTATTAATAATTTTATTTAATTTTTATTAATAATTTAATTACTTAAAATTATTATTATTATTTTATTATTAAAATCACCATTACTACTATAACTGTTTATATTATTATTATTACTATTATTATTATTAACACTAATATTAGTATTATTAGTAGTACTGTTATCAATATCATCATCAGCTATATTACTCTTATGTTTTAGTTTTATTATTATAATTACTGTTTTATTGTAATTTTATTATAATGATTAAAGTATTAATACTGTTTATTATCAGCAGCATCTTATTACTATTATAATCATTATTATTATTATTATTATTATTATTATTACTACGTGCTAGCATTAAAATGATCATCTCTGGTTGGGACTGGTTGGATGAGACTAATATATAAATATATAAAATAATAATAAACCAAGAAATAAATATGTTAAGCATCTTTAGTGAACTCAAATAAAATTGGTATGAAGTCTCAGGAATAAAAGACTCTTTTTGGTACCAAGCCAGAAATTCTTGCCAAATCCGCCGCCAGTGACCGCAGGTGGAAATGACCGAACCGTGTGACACAGGAGATGAGCCTACTGGTCCACCTGTTTCTCATGAGTGACCAGAAACATGCCTGCAGATGGATTGGTGAGTCTGAATTACTGCTAGGTGTGAGTGAGTGAATGGGTGACCACGTGATGTCAGACCCAGTACAGACTTAATATGGTGAAGGAATTTAAACATTATAAACCATTTATATAAACTATATGTGAAAGCGTTTTGTTCACCAGCCCAGTTTGTTAATTGTGTCTCTACAACTGCATTAAATAGTCGAACCCCAGACACGACGTTTGTTACGTCTGCATGTAGAGACCAACCGATAGCACCATTGTAGAATAAGATATAAGTGCATGCATAAAGGTCTGTTGGATGACCGGGACAAACAAAACTCGTTACACACACACACACACACACACAATGCCAGTTAGCAACATTGACTTTTACTAGATATTTAATTTTGTATTATTTTAGGCTTTGAAGCTTTTATTTTGTAACGATTCTTTCTGTGGTTCTGATTCTAATAAGTTTAAAGGATTGTAAACGTTTTAATGCTTTTAAAATATTTTTTTCCAATGTGAAGCACTTTAAATTGTCACTGCGTATGAAAGGTGCGATCCAAATAAACTTGCCTCGCCTCGCCTTACCAGTACCCCAACAACCCCATTCACACAGAACTGGGACACATTTCTAACACTAATAATAATCCACTGTACACAAAACCAGGCACGCTCATTCTACGCGCCCGGCCGCGGGGCGTCACACACGGTGAGATCTTTTCATCACCACCGAAGATCTAGTCCTGCCACAATGCACCTGCCAGCTCCCGACAGGCAAATTGGATTTGTGGAGATTGGTATCGTGCAGGCATGACAGAGCCGCTAACCCAACTTAATTTGTCCAAAGCCGCCCCCTCTGAAAGTAAATCAAATGTCGCCGCGGGCACCAAGATCAGAAACGTGCGCCAGCTTTTTTAAGAAACCCGTGATTTCGTGACCCACCTTGTGTTTTGCATGGCCCAGAATGGACCTTTTTCAGCACGCGGTCCTTTTGCAGGGCCGTCCGTTGCATCTGGCACTCGCTGCTGTAGCTTCTTCCATCGCTGGCACAGAGAGGCTCGTTGCCCGGGGGGCAGGAAGATGCCGGTGCTGTTTTCTCCACCGCTTTGGTCAGGATGTTCACCACACACATCACACTGAGGCTGTTTTGGTATTCACGACACGGATCTGAAAATAACAGGGGGAGAAAACAATACAGAAATTATTACACTTATGCGATTATTTATTTATGGAATGCGAATAGCATCTGTCACGTAGGATAGAAGAAACTGATTCAATTGGTTCCTTTGGTTGGCAACTTGAAGCTCAAGATGTTGGCTCGGTGTATTGATAAGGTCGAGTATAGCAAAGGCAAGTCATTGTCGTAAAGAAGCTTTAAAGAGGAGCAAATAATCTTAAAATATTAATCAGTCAGATATGATCTTAAACCAGTTTAGTGCGGGTCTTTATCGACCTTATGATCCGACCCCGACTTCCCTGTTTACACATCTTCGTGGAGATTGGTTTACTCCAATGGTGAAGTGGAATGGGTGCTAACAGGTCAGGTCACAATTCACACATCTTGCGCGTCGTTCATACGAGTCCAGACGAAGCTTCATGGCAAAGCTGGGATTAACACTCTCAAGCTCTCAAATCTCTTCTCTAAATGATTCATTTAGAAGTACACAATCAGGCTGACGACCGATTTGAGTAACTGACAGTTGAAAGAAAGCCGATGCCATCGGGTGACCGTAGGGCTGAGACGAGTCCTGGCATCCTCCCACGTAACCGTCATGGAAATACCACGTAACGTTTCGAAATAAACGTGACAGTTTCACCCACCTCCGCTTATTCCCGATCTATAGGCAAGACAAAGGACTTTTCAGGCGCTCTTGTCGCAAACGAGAGCAAGAACAATACAGAGTTTCGAGTCATCCGCGACAGCTAGGAGCGGATGCAATGGGTGGAATCGGGATTAAACAAAATCTGAAGAAGAAAAAAATACACAAAGACATTCGAAGAGAAAGAAACACTCGGGGCGGAGAGAGAAAGAGAGAAAATAATACTAAAAGATGAGAAGACAAAGAAGTGGGCAGGTTCAGGGATTAAAGAACGAAACACCGGTGCGTAAAAGACTCCGAGTTTGGCTTGACAAGGCAGAAGGAGGAAGCTAGAAGATGTGCATATCTGCTGTCAGGTCAGAGATTGGTTAAATTGGCCCAGCAAAGTGGTCTGCCCATGAGGAAAACATTTAGCCTGACCATCAGTTTCTCATAATGTGCACATTGACTTCAATCCCGGCAAATATCGAGCAAGCCGTAATCGCTCCAAAAACCATTACATCCCATTAATGTAGCGGTCAGGCCAGAGATCCGGCGTTCCAGCTATCTCCTTTCCCGGGAATAAGCTCCCGCTTCAGCTGCTTCATTAGCCCTTATGTAAAGATGCCAGCTTAGTGCAGTCAAACATGTGGATGTTGATTGCTCATGAAATTGTTTAAAAGACATCAATAGGTCAGCTCAGGCATTCAATCGCCCACATACACCTAGGGGCCATTATGTGAAGCCGATCCACCACCTGGAACAATTAAGGAGACGTCTATACAGCCTTGGTGGAGTGATCTGATGGTCATTATGCATCATGAGTAGCCATCGTGAGGTTAATTGTGGCTATACGGTGCCGTTCAGCATCAAATTCTAACTGGATTGAAATGAATAATTTCGCACGCCATTACACCACCAATAGTCTGGACTGTTGTCTTGAAGAAGATTAGATCATAGATCATAGGATTTGCCGTGCTCATGATAATCCAGTTGTCCAGTATTTAACTGTGCAGGATTTAGACTGAGCTCATCTACACTTCTACAGTGTTCTAGTCTGATAGGGCAGAACAGAATCTGATAATAATCCAACATAAGGTTTTTCACGTCATGCATTTTAAGATGCTTTGTGCCTCCTGATGGATGAATCGATGCATGTGTATGTCTGGCGTATCTATTCTTTACTTGTTATGGTTTACGGGTTGAGATGCTTCACGAGAGGTCAAGAAGGTCGCCGCTTCAAGCCCCACTGGCACCAAGTTACCAAGCTAAATGCCTTAAAAGAAAGTTCTGTTGTAATCATGCGGCGCTTTGGATGAAAGCGTCTGCTAAATGCTGTAAATGTAAAGGTTTAGAAAATATAATTGAATCGATTGATTGATTAGGATATATTGATAAATAGCAATAAAATATGTAAATATAACATTAGCTGTAGTTTAAAATATATTTAAAATGAAAACTGCTACAAAAAAAAAAATGCAAATAGTTCTTTAAAAGAAATGTACAAAGAAATTCTATTAAAGTATATTTTTGTTTAAAGCTGATAAAAAAATACAGCACATTTCTGATAACTGAATTAAATCCGGTTGCCAGTTATGTTAGATTTTCTGCTGATTTACAGAAACTGGATTAATATACTGTTCTGAAACTTTTATTTTGTTAGCATATTTAAGGCACGACGCTGGATGCTAAAGAGACATACACTTGATACGCTCAAAACTCTCTACAGCCTAAAGTTTGGCTTTCGGAGTTGTGAAATGTCAAAAATTATGGAAAATTTTAATGTATTTATTCTGAAATACTTTTTCTTTTCCTTAAACTTAAAACCCCGTGTAAGCACGATAAGCAAACGATTCTAAAAATAATGTCAGCCTGAGACCTGAAATAAGACCGATTTAGTTTGAACTAGAACCATTAGGACACAACGACGTGATCCGGTTTGGGGTAAAAACTATCAGGATGACCGGCGGCAGTGAAGATTATAAAGGCTTTGACTTGAAGCGCATTTATAACTGGTGTTATAAATCCTAGCCTTCCGGTTCTACCAGCGTTTTCGGAGTTTTATACCCACAGAATGGGTTGCTGAACCCTGGCAGGGATTCGCTGGACCGTGCCGTCCTTCAGGTACCAAAGAAAGGTTTTAAATAAGGCAATTTATTTGTCTATTGGTCTGTTTGCTTTAAACTTGCATCCAAATTCAAGCTTAGTCAGTTCTTTACTGATCGTGCCAACATACAGAGAGTAGATGGCAGATGCTTTCACACGTCAAACCCCAAAATTACTACTCGCTAATCCTTGCTAACCGTCGTTACCAGCTACTCCAGCAATAAACGTTTAACCCTGTTGTTACCCTGTTATAGGTCAAACCGGCCTGTCTGACGGTTTAAAAATCTCCAGACTGACGATCTAAATCTTTAATGAACCATGATGTGTGAAGTAAAAACAAAATTGCACTAAATATCGATTCCAATGGCAAGTAATGAAGTAAATGATAAGATATCAACAATGCTGATTGGAATATTTTTTGCCTTTCTGACACTGCCACTTGGTCAAATTGATCCGGCGATCACTGCTGTTCATGAGAAACCCAACAGACCAACAAAGTGGACAGTTGAGTTACGGCGGGTGTACGATGATGCCTGGTTACTTGTAGAGGGACTCGAATCTGACTGAGAATTAGGGCTGTCCGCAAATAATCGATTAGTCGTTGGTCGACCGAAAAAATTACTAGTCGGCCAAATTCCATTGG
>JAOTRQ010104256.1:0-10029 GCA_028565875.1 Hoplisoma paleatum | reverse complement strand
TGTGTGTGTGTGTGTGTGTGTGTGTGTGTGTGTGTGTGTGTGTGTGTGTGTGTGTGTGTGTGTGTGTGTGTCAGAATAGCATTTGAGGCCAGTTTTTGAGAATACAATAAGACTCAAATCAAAATACTGTTTACTATTAAGTCTAAATCAAGCACATCAAGTAAAAATTGCCTCATTTAAAATGTACCTAGAGTAAACAGAAGGGGGCGCTGTGTCTCTCATGTGTGTTGCGAAAAGGCCATGGGGATATAAATCTGTAGAACATGGCAGTAGTAGCAAATACATTAGCCATCATTCAGGACTGCCGTGTACTGTGTTGCCAGATTGTGCACGTTCATGAAATATATGCAGATTAAAATGATACTGGCTATGATACTGTGATACTGGCAGTCCTGGCTATCTACCTGGCTATCTGGCCACTCGATTCATCGCCGCATACTCAGTAATGTATTTTAAATGTAGCACAGGACAACACCTTTTAAATTTTTAAATATAAAAGAAAAGGTTGCAGGACTTTAAACCTCAGATCAAAGTAGTAGTATTAGGGGTAGTGTCACCCAGCATCCTTGATGGATGCAAAAAGTAGGAATTTAATTAATTTAATTAATTATATAATTACATAATTAATCATACCTATCAAAATACTGCTAATTTGATTTGACCCATGACCCAAAACCCGTTAAAACCCCAAATCCATGGACCACAAAACTCAGACTTGTCTCAGACAAACTTTGATTAGTTTGACTTCCTGCAGGCTACAAAATACTCCAAACTCAACCCTTTCTGTCTAGATGTGCCCAGACATGATAAAGCTGTCTGGAATGTCTGATTATAAAACAGCAACTGGTGCAATATTTACTGTTGTTGTTATTGTTGTTCTTGGGGGAAAGTTGTGAACATCTGATGTTATCTTTACCTATTTATGTTTGTGTAGTCTGGATCTGGGAAGCATTCAGGAGTCCATAAGAAATGAGATGTGCAGTCGTGAGTCCAGATGGCTTCATTTAGGAAGTCAATTATGTGGTTGCGTTACCGGAAGTGGAATCAACTTAATGCACAAGAGCTGCTCTTATATAAATAAGGAATTTGCCATGCTGTGTACTGCCTGGCACATAGTACTTTGTGTATGGCAGTGTTATGGTCGCTATGGTCTTATGGCCACACATGTGCTCTAGAGAAATAGTAAAGAACAAGATAATTTAAAATAGTAGGGGGTATATGTGCATATTTTAGTAGTTAATTTGTTTGATTATTAAGATTTTTATTTTTGTTTTACACCTTGGTTACAGCTATGACAAAAAACAATTATTCATTTACACAAGAGCCATCAGTGCACAAGCACAGTCAGGGACAATTTTGTACTTCCCATTAACCTGATTGTATGTTTTAACACTGTAAGAGGAAACCAGGGCCAAGCCCGGATCTACAATAGGGGCAACCTGGGCACGTGCCCAGGGGCCCATGGGCAGAGAGGGCCCTCTGGCTCCTTTGGAGAATGTGAATGTTAGGGTTGGGAGGGGGCCCATGAGCCTCAGTGCCCAGGGGCCCCTAGGGTTATTAATCCAGCCTTGACCATAGTAAAAAAAATGGCTCCAAGTACCCGGTTGGTTGGCCTCCCATGACTATTTGTATTTTCGGCACTTAGGGTCGCAGTTTTCATGCATCCCTGTAGGTGGCAGCATTGCATTATAACAACTACGACTATTATAGCAACTAACTGTGCCTTGGCTTTATTTTTACATATTCACGGTCACATTAAAATCGTAAAGCAATAGGCGAAAATTAAGGTAAAAGCCAACATATTGGATGCTTTATCATAATAATAATAATAATAATAATAATAATAACAAGTAAGCGCCAAATCCAAACGAGAGAGCGACCAGTGATAACCGGTGTTCAGTTGATTTATTATACTAATGTATATATAACCAAGCATGTCACACCAATCTATCTAGATGTTCTGCCTCTAGTTCATAATAAAACAAAATATATCTAAAACATATTTATCGAGATATTCTACCTATGTTGGGGGTGGCATGGTGGGTAACACCAGGGGTGCCGCAATGGATTTTGGGCCCGCATCACCTCAGGACACACAACGCTGAGACCCTAAATATAAACAAAGTATATCAATTATTTGGTACAATTATTTAATGTAGCAAACTATGCATTTAAAAATTGCAATACATACAAAATAGAGAGAAATTGTTAATAATTACATGATCATTTCTGTGTTTGGCAACAGCAGAATAGAAAACACCACTTAGTTGGTAACCAGTTTAGGATTTAAATTAATAACAGCACAGACCAACATGTCTAATCTTTAACCAAACCAGCGGATACATTCTTAATTTAATATAGACTAACAACAAATGATGCGTCCTTGCTGTGTAGAGTTGGCATGTTTTGCGTTTCCCCATTTACTCTGGAATCTCCATTTTCCTTTTGGTAATCTTTTTGGTTTCCCGGCACCTCACACCTTTTAATTAGAAAGCAGAGCATCACTTTCCTTTTCCTATTAAGTCAATTTTTATTGTTCATGGTTTTATGAAATTATGTGGTTGTTCCAGTCTGACTAGTTTTACTCCATTTGAATGTGTTGATACGTATGTTACATGTTATTTCCTTCACTGACGAAACAATACGTCATTAAAAATGACTGTATTCTGTTTATTACTCTGTATTACTGTTTATTAATATGTGTAAAACATTAAAAAACATGTGTAGGCTACAGCTGCATGTATATCAACGCATTTTGCAGACTTGAATTGACTTGGATAGGTTTTAATCTGATCTGATACACAGAGGAGTCACATCTGACTTATAGTAGATATACAAGTTCCTGTTGGAAAGTTCCACAGTTTCACTTTGTTCTTACACTGATTGCGTGCAAGACTACTGTTTTTGTAACCATGGAGTTTCTTACAAAACATGATTCTTCTGCACAAGTATACTTTACATGAAGTGCTTAGATTTGACTGTTGATCAACACATTTTGCATGCTGGGATTGTTTAAAGGTTTGAATGTGCTAATTCTCACAATGTTCTTACCCAAAGCAAAAAAAAAATTTAAATATTGGTCACATTCAGCATGTATGCCAATTTAGTTTGAAGAACTTTTTAAGTAAGTAAATATGTCATTGCCGATATTTGCTCAGTCTTTGTTTAGCAAGACGTTTATAATTATATTTTATTTTATAACAGCAGGCCTGTTTTTGTTATGAACACTAGCAACCAGTGATGTAATTAGTTTGCAGTAGCACACCCTTAACAATGCTAATAGCATTTGTCTTCTGGCTGTGGGAAATTTACATAACCTTCTAATCTAGTGCTACTCTGTACTTAGCTGTGTAGCTTAGATTCTTTGTGGCTGTGAGCTTTAGAACTTAGCATATAAGCAGTGTATGGCACGAAGTATTAGGTAATGCAACCACTGGTACTGGAGTGAGTGCTTGGGTGGCGAGCAGTCTATTATGGCAGCCCATTATTACTTTAAATCTTGGCAGTTTGCACCGAAATACGTGGTTTTAATGCTACAACAAATGACTGTGTATTTTGCCAAAAGTATTTGCTCACCTGCCTTGACTCACATATAATTTTAAGTCACATCACATTCTTAATCCATAGAGTTCAATATGATCTTGGTCCACCCTTTGCACCTAGAAAAGATTCAATTTTTCTGAAAAAGCTGTCCACAAGGTTCAGGAGTGTGTCTATGGGGATTTCCTCCAGAAGTGCATTTGTGAGGTCACATACTGATGTTGGTATGAGAAATCTCAGCTCTCAGTCTCTGTTCTAATTCATCACAAATGTGTTCTAACTGGTTGAGGTCAGAACTCTGTGCAGGTCAGTCAAGTTCATCCACTCCAGAATCTGTCATTCATGTTTTATGGAACCTGCTTATTGACCTGCTGTCGTGTTGGAAGAAGAAGAGGCCAGTTCCAGTTAGGAGCATGGAGTTCTCCAAAATGTTTTGGTATACTGAAGCATTTTTGAAAGAGTTCCTTTCCCTGGAACTAAGGAGCCACGCCTAGCTCCCGAAAACAACTCCATGCCATAATCCCCCCTTAACTAAACTTTACACCTGGCACAATGCAGTCAGACAAGTACTCAGGCAAGTTCAATGTTGAAACAAATCTGAAATAGAGTGAAAGCATAAACTTGTGTACAATGTAGTTTATGTAGATCTAAGGACCTAATCTGAGGTGTTTAATGCAGCATTAAATGATGAATACCGGTACTCATCCACCAAACCAAGCATTGCCCTGGAATTTGTGAAAACTAGATCTGTCAGTCTTCCAGATGTTGTATGAGTTATCCATCCAAAGAATGCGTCTCCATTCCATATGTGTAACCATTTTTTTACAACTGGATCATTTAAAAAACATCTATTTAACTTATCTGCTTGTGTGTTTGTAATTGATTGTAGGCTGTGTAAATCCCAAGTCACCCATTTGCCTTTTACATACATAACAACCTGTCCAAGCTACACAGGGGCAGTGTAGCCTAGTGGGTAGAGCGTTGAGCTGGGAACCCAAAGGTTAGGGGTTCAAATCCAGGCTCTGCTACACTGCTGGCTCCTTGAGCAAGACCCTTAACCCTGTTTGCTCCATGGGCCGTACATTGGCTGACCCTGCGCTCTGAACCCAACTTCTTCCAGACAAGTTGGGATATGCGAAGAGAAACATTTCGTTATACGTACATCTGTATATGTGTAATGACAAATAAAATTGAATTTGAATTTGAAGCTACCTACCTCTGAGCAAGGCATCTAACCTGTAACTGCACTCCAAGTATATGTATTGTGCAATTTCAAGAAATTAAGCAATGGGGATTCACTGATCCAGCATCACAGTACCTCTGTGTTGAAACCAAGGTCTATAAAGACATGATTTGACAAGTTTGGTGTGGAGAAACTACAGACTTGTGCAGAGCCTTTGACGTCAACCCCACTAAACACCTCTGAGATCATCAGCACACGACCTAACACAGAACCAGATGTAGACCTGACATTTTCTCAACTTGATTGAAGGACTCTGTGTTATCATGAATCGATTTCAATACATTCCAAGCATCCCAAGCTTGACCAGCTGATTCGGCTGACCTCAGCTAGACACCTGCAGCTTTGCAGCTTTGTTTAGCGATTAGGCAAAACATCACAAAATTATAAACATGATTCTACACATTTCTAATATTTTGTTCATCTTCCTTCTGCTCCAATGATTGTACCTTCCAATAAAGCAGTTATATAGTATGGCATTTCTAAAAAAAAATCTCAGTGACAATAGCATCCATCCATCCATTATCTGGTTTTACCACCGCTTATTCCTTCCAAGGTCACAGTGTGACACACTGGTCGAATACACCAAACACCCAAACAAGTCACCAGTCTGTTGCAGGGTACAGAAACAAACACACACATGACAATTTTCAATATATTCAATAAACTAGACTGCATGTCTTTGGACTCTGGGAGAAACCCGTTGTACACGTAGGAAACCCACACAGACGTGGAGAAAATATGCGAACTCCACACAGAAAGCTCCTGGGTCTTCCCAGAAATCGAACTAAGGTCTTCAAGCAGTGAGGCAACAGTGCTAACCACTAAATCACTGTTCCGCTCAGTGAAAATATCAGTTCCTTTTATTTATTTATGTTTTCATGCCACATTAGTCTCAAAGATCGAAGGTCCTGCGTTTAAATCTCAGGTGGAGCGTTATGGGTCTTTTTTTACTGGGGAGTCACAAGCCATAAGGAAACACAATACTCACATCAAGGTTCCAACTGAACTCTGACGCTAACTGGGGGTTTATTGATTTTTAATACAGGGAACCCACCACCAAGTGAAGAATACTAAAAGTGTCTGGAGTAGTGCCCATGTATCATACTTAAGCAAATTCCGTGTGTGCTGCTGCTTTAAATCAGATGTTTTCACGGCATAACAAAAATGTAATTATAAATTAACCAATCCCTGCTAGAAAATGCAGCTTGACCAGCTCAAATTGTTGATCAGGCCTGACTAGCTCGGTCTGCGGCTTTGAAGCTAGCTGCTAACTGGGTAAACAGCATTAGCCAGACCAACTGCAATCATTACTGTAGATGAGGATGAACCTGTCTGAGCTATTATTAGCGAAACCAGCTTTTAGTTTTGGTCACTCAGGTGGACTTTAAATAGTCAACAGGGATGCTTGTTTATTGCAGTAGTTATTTGATTTACAGTTTAATATGCTTTTCGATTTCAACTATAGCAAGCACCTTTGCAGAACGAAGAAATAATTTTAATATGCAAATACATTTTTTTGAAGCTGTACAAGTAAGTTGTACTTACCTTATTTAGATTTAGAATACTTTTTTTTACCACTGTGCTTTCACACATAATAATTAATCCTATTCATTTAACCAAACCTGTATGAGCCCACATACCCGGTGCAGTGGACAGCTCAGGCATAATCCCCGGGAAGCAGTTAGGGGTTCAGTGCTTTATTCAATGGCACATCATTGTCCTGTTGACTCTAGAAGTCGAACCGACAACTTTTCGATCACAAGCAAAGTTGTCTAACCAATATATAGATAGTTCACTATGAGTAAGTCAGCAATGCAGCTCACTATGTTTAACAGCGTGCCATCTATATACAGTGTGTGAGCAATTTATTTGGAAAACCATTAAGCTACAATAAACTTTTATTACAACAAAACACAGGTTAATTCTATTCACATTCTTTCTAATGGTGAAAATAAAAATAAAATAATTTGAACTAATAACTAATAACAGGACCGATTAAATTTCCACTGTATTTTATTAGACAATTATAACAATGTAGGCTAAAAAAAGAATGCAGTTAATGGCATGCAACATCTTATTATAGATTAAAAAAACACATGAATGTATACACCCTCACGACAACACGTCACATTTAATCTACTTAGGTGATCTTAGCATTGTCATGCAGTAACTATGTGGCTGGGACCTTAGCATTGTCACGCAGTAACTTTGTGATTGGTGTCTCGGCCTTGGTGTTTCCTGCCATTGTAAGAGGTTCAACTGACCTGAGACCACAAGAACATGTGTTTAATTTAGTAGCCACGCTTACTTGTGTTAAAGACTTTAGTGCTGCCATCCTCTTGACCTCATTAGTATTTGCAAAAGGGAGTGAACAATTGCTACAAACAGCTCTCGTGCTTACACGTTTTACATTGTCAGCAGAGAATCACAATTCAGACACACTTTTATAGGCTCATCAGTTCACAGCTTTTTTAAGAGTAAACAGGAAGATTTGACGTCTGAATATACTGCCTTATATATCTTTAAAAGGAGGATCTTTAAAAAGTTTCAGAACTGAAAACGATGTGGGTGACGTGGTGTTTGTAGTGTGGACGATAGATGATCAATGTTTAATTCACTGTACTAATAAAAAGTGAGAAAGTACAATTATTTTGACCACAGTGGCGATCATATTGAACATATTTGTAATAAAACCATTACATGGTTAAAACAGTTTCATGTAACCAAACAGTTAAACTGTTACCAAGACACAAACAGAAGCAAGTCAGAGTAAAATTCTAAGCTTGCAACCCGTGTCTGGGAATATTAGATATCAATGCTGTTGGGGGTGAGTTTAGACTTGTTCCGTCACCCCAATGACATAAGCAAGGATGTACTCACACACCCAATAACTTAACAGTGTTTCACCAGCACAGTCTGGATTGTCATTGCATCCCATTGCATCCCTGCAGTCTAAAATAATAATACAAATAATACATTAAAAAAATCAAAATGTACGAATCATGAAGAAGTGATCTCAAATCCCCATGAGGATATCGTCTATAAACATTGCTGACGTGTGTACTTCTTGTTCCTCTTTTTTCGGACAATGGGTTCGTAAAAACACAATACACGGCCTTGAGTGTATTTTTCAAAATCGATTGAAGGTTTTAAAGCACATCGGGGACACCAATACGAGCTTGCTGTGAGGCACAGTGCTTTTAAAAAGACTCGAATAGACAAGACGATTGTGTGTAGACAGGATGGGGGTTGTTACATATGTAACAACAATTGTATTACTTTTATGTACTTTACATTTTCTAGTGCCACCATGTTGAAACAAAATACTATATAGAATGAATGCCTAATAGTCTATAACAAAAAAATAGATGCAAATGATAATAATATAAATACTAATGAATTCAAAACCACTTAATGCTGTGGTTGTACAGTCATCATTGGCACCATCGCTTCTGCTTTAAAGACCAACAGTAACTTTCACCCCCAAAATGCCAGCACTTTTTTTTATCCACTCCAAATCAGTTTTTGGGTGATTCACCATGACCGTATACAAATTCCATTACCCCAGGGCCACTATGTAATCCTTACGTGTTCCCGTTACTTTGACTGTCTGGTGCAAGACTAAGATTAAGGGCCTGGCAGCATCATAAATCTGGGATTCAAATAGCTTAAAGTGAAATCATTCACGAACAATACCCATTCTATTCCGCAAAACTTGAAGTCATGAAATATTTTATTTATTTATTTATTTCTGCACAGTTGTAATCAGCTGTAATTCATGCCATTCGCTTTAGAAGTGCTTGTAGTATAAAAATAATTGGAATAGAATTATAAAATATTTAATTATGTTGAATATGATTCATTCAAGGTGATATTTTTTAAAGCAGAAAAGAGTTTTTTTTACGGCACAAGCAACGATTGCACAGTCTGTTTTTGTATTGCATTGTGACCACCAATCAGGACATATTACTCAAGCAGAGAAATCAAGTGAAACTTCTCACTCAGTTAACTTTCTAAAATGTTCAAAAACCCATCAATGTTGCAGTTGTGCACCCTCAACGTTGTTGAGGTGAGTCACATTTTAAATTAAAAGAAAAATACACTTGTTTTCAATTATACATTGTCTAGTTGTTCGAATTGGACTTACATTTGGCAAGGTAGCAAAATGTACACAATCGTTTATCAATTATATTCATCCATCCATTATTATTATCCGATTATGACCATTTCTTGTTGTGAATGTTACCTAAAATATAAAACATGAGTAACTGGGAGAAAGGTAGGAAACACTCTGGACACGTCACCTGCCTTTTGCAAGGCAGTAACAAACAAACACTTTCATCTACAATTCTTGTAGTGTTGAAGCAAAATGAAGCTTCCGGAGGAAACCCACACATGTGGAGGATCTTGACAGCTTTAAATATAAATTAAAACTCTTAACATTGTGTAATAGTATACCGGAGCTGAATATAACAGTTAGCGGAATTGAAAACAGTTGGCTGGATCATATCGGATATTCAATTTTTTTTTACACATACAGTATTTGCTAAAAAAAATGTTTATGGCTGGTTTATTTACGTCATAATTTTCATGGGTATCCAATTAATGTATGACTGACGACAGTGCCCCAGCTCAACAGAAATAAGCGTTTTTCTAATTTATGAATAAATCTAGTGAATTAAGCTAGTGAAAGTCCCGGTGATTACCAGTTTGGGTGAATGACGTATTATTCCAGGTAGAATCACTGTGATTGTCATTGCTGAGGAAGTTCCTAATTTCCCTGAAAGAACCACCCAAAGCGATCAATAAAGTTTTGCCCAGCTCTCTATATATTTATCTATAAAGTACTCAGTATATTTCGTAATTGAAATAAAACGAACAATTATGCAATACTACTTGCACCACATCAGCTCCAGAAAGGAAGGAAAACATATTTGAGTCATCCTGTTGAGCTGCCTTTTTACATTTGTACTTTTTTGAGTTTATCAACACATGCTGCAGCTTGTTACTGTGTGTTTTTTCATGTGCAAGAGTTTTTGAAAAAGTTTCCAGACTTAATTTTTTTAATACAAGTAACATCTCTGTTCTACAGTGATTTTCGGTTCTCATAGATTTCACACGGTGTCTGACTGGTTTGATAAAACAAACATGACCTCAAACGGAACGTACTGGTAGTTGAGATGCAACATATACTCGCTCGCACACACACACACACACACACACACACACACACACACACACACACA
>JAOTRQ010104237.1:0-10030 GCA_028565875.1 Hoplisoma paleatum | reverse complement strand
GTGATCTTCTCAGCAGTTTTCACCACTCTCTGCAGGCGTTTCCTGTCCATCACCGTCGTGTTACCGTACCACACAGTACCACACAATTATTGGCCACTTCAAGTATTCACCAGGTGGAACAATTCGTGGTATAAGATGGAGAGGATGCTGGAACAATGTCAGTCAAATGCAGTCTACACCACCTGATGGAACACCCGAGAGCGGCCGACAACAAACGAGCAGCCAGTCCAGAAGAAATTTAATCTTACAGCATTAAAGAGCAGCTCATTTGAATGTCTTGATGATTTGCTTGAGGCAAGAAACACAGCTGACACTAAACCCAGTCAGAAACAACACCAAATGCTGGTGCGTGAGAATTGGAACGCTACCTGGCAGAGACCTGGCTCATTCCACGAACTAGCAACATGCCACCATGGTGGAGAGAACATAAGGACAGTTTTCCAGTTGTGGCATAAATGTCACACAGATACTTGGGAGCTCTACTGTCTAGTGAGCAATCACCCATTTTGAATTCAACCTAGTTGCTATAACCGTGTTATTGCAAAAAAGGTCTTAGTGCTAGTGCTTTAATTTTTTTGGCGCTATAAGGTTCCCCAAACAGATTTTATAAATTATGATCCGGTGCACCCCTATATATAAATAATCTGCAATGTATATTAGGCACAGTGTCTTAGCGGATAATACGGTTGCCTCACAGCAAGACATCCTAGCTCAATCCTCACCTATCTGTCTATCAGGTGCTTGCTGTTCAGAGTTTACATGTTCACTCCATGTCTGCATGGGTTTCCATTGACAGACCAAAGACATACCACCAGCTGAACTATCTTGCAGCGGCCTAATCACTACATTTTAGTGCCGTTATCAAATTCGGCAATGCCATCTACACTAATGTCAATACACAGATTGTAATGAAACAAGACAAGCAATGCGGTATCAGACACCCCAGGTAATGCCTATGGTGGGTGGAAGATTATATAAAAGATATTAGGAGTTAAAAATTAATTTAATTTAATATAAAAAATTCAATGACAATAATGGCGTGTTCTATCTGGCATACAAAATATGACTGAGTTGCTCTAGTGTACGAGATAAAACCAATACTCATATAAGAAGAAGGTGTGTCCTTTCTGTACAGTTTGCACGTTCTGAACTGGTGCTCTGATTTCCTCCCACAGTCCAAAGACAAGCACGTGTACTGAATTGGTAATAAAAGTCGTCCACGTGTTAGGTATAACCTTGTTAAGTTACGCAATGTCAAAAAACCTTATAAAGCTGAAAGATATTAAACGACATAATTATTTGATTGAAAAGATATAAATATTTCATGAGAAAGACAAACAGAATTCCGACCAACAATTCGTATTTGTCTATTAGCTAATCAAAGTAGCAAAAGTTAAAACCGGATTTCAAAAATACAAAAAAACAAATAATTCAGTCATTTCTAGTTAATGCGTTAGAATGTGGTTTTAAACGTGAACTTCAAAAAATATGTTATTTACATGATAAAAATGACTACTTAGTTAAGATTGTTTTCAGGCAAATAAAAGGGCCTAATGCTTAGCTTAATTTCCATTAATATGTTCAACTAATGAAGCCGCTAGCTCAAGCTAATTGCGAAAATACTTCTGAATCCCACGACTAAATAAAGAATCTGTATTTGTACTTACATACTGTTATGAATTTTGTTAAACGGTTAACGGCAGTTAAATTGAAACTATGTGCGGCCACTTGCAGATTTTCCGCTGTGTTAGCACAGTAGCTTACACAGCTTGCAGGCTGCATGGCACAAACACTAGCATGAGGAGTAACACACAGCACTTTATTACCTACGGCCGCAGTTTTTGCTTTCTTTTTCTTTTTCTTCTTTTTCTTTGAAGCATCGCCGACGTGCTCGTTCTCCTCTTTGGCTTCGTATACGTCTCCGTTTTGAACGAGCTCCACTTTAGGAGTTTCTTGTACCTCAGACACCTGATCCGCCATGTTTAGAGAGTGAAGCGCAAAAGGAGACTCCAGCGTCGGCCACAGCTCGTGCTGTCAAGCTCGAAACTCAGATTCGAAACGGAGTCGATTCATTTGAAGCTTATTGGCATCAAATTGAAAACATCACGAAACTCCGATTCGAAACTGAATCGATTCATTTAGAGCTAATCGGTATCACATTGAAAACCTCACGAAACTCAGATTCGACACTGAATCGACTCATTTAAAGATCAATCGGTAGCGAACGAAAACGTTACGTAACTATCTTTACGTAGCTTCCAACATGTTTCTACTGATTTCCCACGGTTGCCCGTTTATTGATATGATACAATCTTTAAGGAGCGACACATTCATTAAGTGTTACTGGTGCAACGATTCGAATGATTTACAAGCACGAATCTTTTTTTCCCCAAATATTTGATTTCATTATACCTTCTTTATGGTGAGACTCATCATTTTCTCTTTGTAGTTTGCACCATGTTGATGGTTTGTAGAACGTTGTAGAATTTTTTTCTAGATTGTATACGTTTTAGAGGCTTGTGAGAGTTTGCAGAGGTTTGTAGGGTGTTGTAATGTTTGTACGAGTTTGGTAGAGGTTTGTTGAGATTTGTATTGATTTTGATGGGTTTGTATTGGTTTGAACATTTTTGTAGAAGGCTGTAGAGGGTTGTAGGGGGTAGTACATGTTTGTAGGGGGTTGCAGTGAAGATTGGAGTTGCCATATTGAGTGGTCATTGAAGATTCTACCAGATTTTAGGCAGGGTCAGAAGTTTTTTGTCAGAATATTATTATTATGTTTGTTTTTTAGATGGAAACCACTTTTTTTTTACGAATGTAAATTTGTTGGAACGTTTTCCCTCAGAAAGAAATATTTATTATCTCGTGTAATCAATAAAATTGATGATGAGATATGATTGTTTAGTTTGGCATTATTCGGCATCAGTCTGCCCCAGCCACTGCTTCTGCCACACAGCTCCTGCTGCAGTGTTTCATGCTGCCATTGCTCAATCAGCCACTGTTCAGTGTGCCATTGCACACTTTGCCAATGCTCAGTCTGCCACTGGTCCAAGAGTGATCTCAAGCACCATCACAAATTCCTAACACTGCGGACCTAAACATTGTGTTGTAGATCGTTTCGAAAAACAAATGTATTTTTCAATTAAGTTCGTAAGCAACATTAGTTTGTTTGTATATCTTCTATATGTATATTGCACAATAAAGGTTTAATAAATATTTATTATGTTACATAAATTATAGCACAGCATGTTCGTTTAATCAAACCAGCCGGATATTAGAACCAAAACGATCGCGTCCCGATGTGGTTTGATTACCCGTAATCGACTGTAAACAGATTAGTTATTAGTGGCCTCTCAAATTGTCAATCTATACAACCTGTACATACCTTTAGAAATCATGACAAACTCCTTAAATCCCATACAAATATCTTGAAATCTCTACAACTACCTACAAACTTCAATAAACCCATACAAACCATTGTAAACCTATGCAATATACTACGAACCCCTACAAAACTCTAGAAACATCTACAAATCTCTGCAAACTCATACAATCCTCCACAAATCTCTACAAACAACTACAAACTTCTTCAACCCTCAACAAATCTCTACAAAGCCCAACAAACCTCTACAAACCTTGACAACACATCTAAAATACCCTACAAGCCTCTTCCACCCCATACAAATCACTACAATCCAGTAGAAAATCGTACATCTACAAAACCTCTACAAACCTCTAAACATTTCTACAAAATTCTGCAAACCCCTACAAACCCTTACAAACCACCTGCTTTTGCCAGAGGATGTTGGACATCATTTTGTATCCACTGGACTCACCTGCTTTCACTTAAGGACATCACGCATCCGCTCTAGAGCTCCTGAACTCACCTGCTCAGCTCAATGAACAACCAGCACTGATCCAGCTTATACTGGACTTACCTGTTTGCCATGGTTCGTTATTTACATTTTGCCTCGGCTTTCTTGATCCCGCTATATTCGGTCCATTTTGGGCTTTCTGTAAATAAACCGGCATCTGGAGTTCTTCATTGTAGCCCCCAACTTCACAGAAGGAAGCAATGATGTAGAGAAATATTTGCAGTATTTAAAAAGACAATAAAATTTTCATTAGGGAAATGCATAAGAACCTCGAGTGGATTCCTTTCAGCCATAATTCCCTGTAAGGAGTACAATGCGATCGGCCGCATTCATGTCTCCCTTTTGCAGCAGATTCTTGAGATATAGACAGATGTATGACTGAAAAGTGTTTTCTAAGAATTCTTTGTTGGTTGCGTGGGATATTCCTGAGCAAAGCGTCAGGTCATTTTACCTGCTGCCCACCAGCAGTGTGCAGAACCCTAAAGCATACTCTGCAGGATGAGTCATTTCCCATTTCGAAGATAATCAAAGACTATTCAAGGACTATAAGTTATACAAGTGTCATGGTTTTAAAAAGTCTTAAAATCTTACATTTTCTAGCGTGGAATAAAGGCAAATCTGATTTAAATAAAAGCCAGTCTCTGCAGAAAATTCCATATATTATTTAATATTTAGACTATTTATGGCAACAGCGTTCTGTACAGCACAATTTTCATAATTTATCAATAACGTTTGTGTACAACACAAAAACCATGACATCAGTTTTTTTTTCAGTGTACATTGAGTGGAAAACCAGACAGATTATACAAGCATATCTTTGTACAATCAGTATACATATGTAAGTATAATAACTTTCGTTTATTTTTCCAATAACTTTATCTTTCTTGGTAATGTAAATTTTAAACAGAAAAATAATTTGGACAAACCACAAACAAAACATGCAACATCCAAAGTGTAAACATCATAAATATTCTGTTACTATTGATTTTAAAAACATCAGTGCTAGCTCATTTCTGTGTGCCATTGTGATACAGTTTGTCATAGTCAAAAATGGCAACATAATATGGTTCTTACAAACTACATATTATCACTCTCAAAACGCCTCTCATTATATGTAGCATGTTGTGATGTAATGATGTAATTTAGATCATAATTAATTTTTATAGTCACCAATGATCTGGGATTAATGCCAACATGCACAGATTCAAGAAAGATGTGATTAAATATGGATATAAATTTTTGTTGCAGATGCTATGTAATATTGGGCTTTTTACAATATACATAAATAAAAAAATACATAGTTTACACAGGGTTTAAACTAAGTTCAATACCTTGGGGAGTTCATAAATACACATGTGAAACCCTGTTCAATTAATTGTAGTATGCACGCAATGTTCTTCATTTGAAACACAACCATATGTCAACATTGTAAATATATGTACATCATTTAGTGAAACGAGCTTTAGAATGGAATGTAAAGGTTTCATTTCTTACCTGCATTATTTAAATAAAAAACACAAAAATTACCACTTGTAATCAAATGATCAGACATGAACTGAAAACCAAGTGAAGCATACATAGAGGCATACAAAAATATATAAAAGTTATTATTCATAATGCTTAATAGTTGATATACCGGATGCATTAAGGTTGCATAGAATTGCTCACATGCTGTGAATTTGGCCAGTCGAGCACAGATTCAAAGTTTCTCATAACCAGCCATCTACGTGTGTAATCCTGCACAACCAATGATATGTGGACGATTGGATTATGTTCTGTCCTCTTTATGAGTAATGACTATGGCATTCACTGAGTAACAGTGTGACAGTGGATTTAGCTGAAAGACTTAAAAACCCAATGCATCCAAATAAACAGCAGAATGGCTTACATCATCAGTGCATGGCAAAATAAGTTTCTAAAATGGCAGTGGATTAACAAAACCTGATTACTGGTATACAAACAGAATGCAAGAACAAAAAACAACATTCTTTCTAGAATTTCTAGAGAAACGTCTCATCACCAGCTAACCACTGTAGACATGCATCCAAGTAACATGTGCTAACAATACATTAAGACAATCCTATCATTTTTGTGGATAATTTATTAGCTATAGCTATAGTAGCTATAGTTTCCAAACTCTAACTTTAAACTGAGAAAACCACTTTCATTTAATATTAGTTTTTACATAATCCTTATTTATACAGATCCTTGATTTAATTCTAGTTTTATTGTGTAGCCAAGCTATTTGGATAGAGATTTTTAAATGTGAGTTTAACATGATTTTCAACCATCCCTCCTGACCATAGTTGTTTCATTAGGAAGTTACTTATTGCCATCTCAGACACAGCCAATCATGTCTGTATAGATGTGCTGATGACTGATAGCACTGTTGGCATTATAACACTGTTCTCTGTGGTTATAATGTCTGTGGCATTATGTTTGCTGTGCCATCCTAAAGCCTCATGAAAAATGCTGAAAATTATATCCATCTTTCATCTCATTTTACCACGGCTTAATCCTAGGACAATTACTAGGCAAATACACTAAACACCCGAACAGGTTGTGGAGTGGAAACCTACGCAGACACCAAAAAAACATGAAAGCCCCTTACCTTGGAATCAAGCCCTGGTCAAATTAATACAAAATAAATAAATAATTATTTCTCATTCATTTTAAGGTCAAAACCCCAATGGGATTTTACTCAAACAAGAAACAAAAGAAAAAAATGCAGAATTAATATAGGGAACTATAAATCATAAATATTCTATATAGCAATATATAAATTAAGTGTATGTTTATTAAAATAAAAGAGTTAGGCACTCCAAACACGTCTTGGTTTCTAAAACACAGATTAGGGGATAATACCATTCTTTTATCTTTTGTCTACTTATCCAAGTACTCAAAGTGCAATGAATGTGAGACTGGTCAAATCTGAGTAGTATTATTGTGAGGAATGCTAACACTGCTAACCAAGAAAAACACAAAGACTCATGTCACATTCACTAAAACACCACCTTAATGACCCAAAATGCTTTACATCTATGCCTAACTGAGACTAGACAAAATATGACTACGTCAGAGTTCCTCCAATGCAAATAAATTTGACATTGTTATTTGATCTTATAATTAATAATGAATGTCAATAATTAACAATAAATTTTATCAAGTTTCTTCTTATTTGTAATCACATGTGACAGCATTCTACTTGTGATATTACTGTATGCAAATAAATTAGCTTGCACATGCTATTGTGGATGCAAACGTGTCAATTTAGACATCAAGTTCCAAAAGCAACAATTTGCTGTGTTGCTCATGATTTATAGTAGCTTTTCTACTTATAAAACACATTCAAATTGAAGTCCAAATAATAATAATAATAAAATCAGCATTATCATAATCATCATCGTTTTATACAAAATGCAAGCTTTTGTACTTTAGTTAGAAGTAATGTTGACCACATTTTCTGTTGCTAAGAATGCCACACTACTGTGAACATCAGTTCAATCAGACACTAACATTCATTATTTTCAAGACACGCTGGAGACAAAGTGCAAAACATCTATAGTGAAAGCATTATACTTTACAAATTTACTTAAACACTTGCAATACCTTATAGCAACATTCATCTATTAAAATAACATGAGCCAGTTCTAAATCGTCTGATCCGCCATACTAGTCTATTATTTAGGGCCACTTTGAAAATAAATACATTTGTGGTTGTGTTATTGGGAGTGCACTTAATGGTATGATTAAAATATAACTCACTACCATTGTAGATGCAGAGACTCATTTTAATCTTAAAGTTTTTAAGTTTTGGGGCTTATCTCATTAGACGTTAAAGTACCTGAAACTTGTTTTAAAGCAGCCTGTCTTGAAATACAATACTCCATATTTCCCTTTATTATAAGTGTTATATTCTTATAAGTATTATAAGATATATTATTATAATAGAGTGAATTAAATGTTAATGTTTCCAAAGAAGACACTTAGCAAAATATAGTATTCAACAAAGGCCATGATTATTTAACACATTATTTAAATGTTGTTACAGTAGTTGATAAACTACAATAATGAGTTCAACTGTTTCATATTATTTAAACCTTTCTGAAATGGTTTGTATATGTTATTATTAAATCTGAATTATTTCATGATTAGACTTATGAAATAATCTGTATTTTTCAAACAATGGCCCCTTGTCTCTATTGTGGTTTTTGCCACAGGGAAATGTATATTCAACACATTGGTGTTAAATAAATTTAACTTAATTATCATAGAGGATAGCATTGATTTTGTGTCAGAAACTATGTGACTACATAGAAACTAAGTGGTACCCTGTTATTTAAACAAAATACCATAAACCATATTTTAGCAATCTATATCAAGTATGTCAAAAATATATTTTAAATTCACAGATCTTATAACACATTATAACACCTCAGAGAACACATGAATAAAAGCAAGGATTTGTCCCTATGAATGAATCTAAATGTATCATACAAAATAATAGAATATGTTAAAGCAATCTGTAAACAATCATAAATAAATGTTTAAAGAAAACCAGTCAAAATAAAAGCAAAAACATTTCTTTTATACTATTAATTTTCTGATTTTTGTGGCTAATTGATGATTTTTGTTTTCGGTACAAAAAAACCTGTACATATGGGTGAGTAAGATTTGTTGGTGTAATGCTGTAAGTTTTAATGTACAAATGTGTGGATTGTTGAACACAACTAGTCATTGTGAAATGTAAAGGCAGCTCATGTCCTAACGTCTTCAAATAAAATATGCAATCTCAGGATCTAAAATTCTGCAGGACTATTTATATAGCCTCCATAGTTTGTTTGTGACTTATGATTGAATCTGGGCAGTGGTGGCTAGTAACTTATGCCAGCTGACTACTCGCTTACGCAGGTCCACCTTGTCCAGCCAGATGTAGGCCTCACCAATGAGAGTCTTCTTCACAAATTTCCCTCCATTGGAAACCAAAAAAAGCTGTCAAGAGAACAAACAAGTTACAGTTTGGATAGGTAGCAAATAATTTTCAATATGATATTTTAACCCTAAATAAAAATGATTTTTTAAAATGATTTTTATTTTTTATTTTTTTTTTTACAATTTTTCTACATGCATATCAAAAGCAAAACAAGGATGCCCCTCTTTAGTATTTCAGTGTAAGCTCACTGATCACGTCCACGATTGACTTTGAAAAGCCATGTAGAACAGTATTCTATAATATCACTTCAGAGAATAACAAAAGAAGGCAGCTGGTAGTAAAAAAATACTTGTGGTGAAGATAAGTGCTTTAAATAATCAATGTTTCTATTCTAAAGTGGACCCATAATGTGCTGACTCACTTTCATGCTTCGTACTCTGTATAAGCCAGTCCTTCTCACATAGTGGGGTGCGCTGCGTACATCCAGTTCACTAGATGGCAGTGGCGCTCTCATTTTGAATGCTTTTGATTTTGACTTTAAATATTTTCTGTGACAGACTAAAATGTTAATAAAGATATTCTTTGCGTTAAGTTGATCTATATTTCTTTAATGTTAATAAAAATACAATGTTTTACATATAATACTCAACACCATTGCTATAAGTCTTGTAAAAATTGCAATTATTTATGGGTTATTTATATTCATTATTTATAGTCGTGGCAGGGTGTGAGAAGTACTGGTATAAGCTAAGATAACGTTCGTTGAGTATCTTCAACCGGAAATGTGCAATTTACCTGAATAGAATGTCCAGTGGGGTTCATACAGAAGCGAAAGGTTTCGTTAAAAGAAGGTTCACGATCATGACGACAGACCCTGGTTTTCTTCTTGATGATTCTTTTCTGAGTCGCTACGTTCACCACATAGAGCTTTACGTACATATCTGTTGAAGACAGTACTAGAGTCAAATGCTCACACAGCAGCACAAGTGAGTGTAATTAAGCTTACTGCCTAATTACAAAACATCAAATACAAACCCAATGTTGAGAAAAGTCATGATGTTGTGCAAATGGAATTGTTAATAAATTTGATTAATACATTGAGAGCCTTCAGGAGAGTGAACCCCAGGAAAGCAGCTGGACCGGATGGAATCGCCGGACGTGTCATCAAAGCCTGCGCGGACCAGCTAGCACCGGTGTTCACTGACATCTTCAACTCTTCCCTGAG
>JAOTRQ010104207.1:0-10032 GCA_028565875.1 Hoplisoma paleatum | reverse complement strand
ACATACATACATACATACATACATACATACATACATACATACATACATACATACATACATACATATATATATATATAGGTAAATCTTTAAACAATAAAATAACTGTCAGTGCAATATGGCTTTCAATCCACAATTTCCTTGTCCTCCTTTGTCCTCTAGAATATCTTATGGTTTTCCTAAAATTCAACCAATATTCAATGCATAGGTTGATTTAGGTCCAAATGTTAAGGCCATATTTTGCATTTGTGAAAAAAATCCTCACAGATTATTCAGAACATTATTACGTCAATATATATCAAATACATATTCATACATTTGGTACATGAAACGTCACATAAAGGCAGTGTCATATATCCATAATTTTTATACACCATTCATTAGGCTGACCAAACTTTGCATGTTAATAAAATGAATGAAATGTCAAACATAGTAATGGAAAAAAATGAGAGCAACCAGTATGTTATACTCAAAATAGCTCAAATTGATCCATAACTTAATATGAGCATTAAAGAGGGTGAAAAGGCTCAATGAGTAGCAATGTCATCTGATAGCAAAAATATTCTGGAGTCGATTCCCAGTTCCAGTCCAAAGTTTTACTCGAAGCTCACTTGTTATTTAGCTTCCTTAATTTAAAATAAGGCACATCTAAGATATAAAACATCCAAGACCTTAGACAGCATTGTAAGAAGTGTATAAAGGTGTTCACTACATATTCAGACAAACCAATGTCAAGTCTTGAGAAAAAAAGAATTACTCTAAAGTAACATCCCCTTTTTTCTTTGCCTTACTGGGGAAATCCAGTGATGTTTCAGCCTAGTTCATGCATATGCATGCTTGAATAATTATGTACATCTTAATCCAGAAACTGTGTGGGTTGATTAAGACTAGGCTGGATTTTTTAAAACTAGGCAGTTCCCTAATATAGCAAAAGGAGCACAGAGCATTTTATCATCCGCTGAAGGGGCAAATGAAACCATCAGCTGTGATCAGATCAACTGGGCTTGCACAGAGCAACACAAAATTAAAAATAAGCTAAATATATTCCCCTATATGAATGATGAATATCACTGTTTTAAAATTTTAATGATCTTAAGTGTACACCGAGTTCTGGTGATTGAACAGGGAGCCCATTTAGATACATATTGGACATGTATGAACAAGGATTTAACCCCTTCAAACGGATAATTCAAAAGGGGTCAAGTAAACACTCAGTAACCAAATAATAATGATTTAGAGTATGTTTTAGGATGAAATGAGTTTATTTCATTGTTAATAGAGAATGAGTTTAACAGGACATAAAGAGGACATGGGTGGCACGGACAAGCTTGAACGAGAAAAATTGTAGGTAGGTTGGTTTTATCCATTCAGTCACATCTGAATCTTACGCACTCATGTAGTCACCATTTCTTTCTCGAACCCATATCTCTATGGGGAGCAACCACCCAGCCAACCGGTAGCACAGAGATTTGAACTGAATAATTCAGACTCTCGTGTGCTGTGAAAATCCAGCAGGGCAATTATATGTACAAAACTAAATTGTAGTCCAAAGCATATACAATATTTAGAATAAATGAAATAAAATTAAAAAAATAAATGTAAAATGAATGACATTTAGAGAAAAACTGTCACCATGATGGTGGCATGTGTCTCTCAAACATGATAGTATGTCTATATGCCAATGTTACCTTTCAGCACATGTTTCCACATCATACTATGGACGTCGCAAAACCATCACCACCAACAATACTCTATATGATCTATTTTATCATATCTACTCAAAACTCTAAGTCTCTATTCCTTCCTTGAAATGTGAACCGCTTATTCTTCCTCCGGTTTGAGCATGAACCAATGAGTCAATGAGTCGTCTGTATGGAATTGATTTCTACCTCTTTCTTTTTGGAAAACGTTTCAAGTTGCACTTCATGCAGTGACAGACTCTGTTAAGTGACAACAGCTGGCTTTATTCATCATGACTGAGCAACATGATGGTTTATGAGGATTGAAGGTCAATTCACACAATAACTCAGAGCTCTGTACTATAACCCAAGTTTAAAATACAAACTGTGAAAAAAATACAGATTAAGACAGATTTAACTGTAATTCCACACCGCCCAAGCAGAACATTAAAAACGGCTCGTCAGTAATAAATGGAATTAAAGTTTTAAAACAATTTTTTTTAAATAATGCTTAATTGGTTGAATAAAATGTATACATTTGGGGACATTGAATTACAAGGTAATGTAATACCTACAAAACATAATAAATCTAGTCAGCTTTGTATGATTAGTGGTTAAGTCAAGATTCGAGAGAATTTACAGATCATGGGGTTTTAACACCTTGCAGGGCAGATACAGTCACTTATATACAACAACTAGCCACTGCACCCGTTCTTTGTCTGGGTTGTGAGCATCTTTATTGGCACATATTCGATTTCAATTGCCCCCCCTCCTTGATGTGGGCCTCTGTCTAGGTCTATCTCTTTATCTCTTCATGTCTCTCTTGTCTATTTCTGTCTCTCCTTTGTTTTTCTTTGTTTCTCTTTCCTGAGCATGTAATAGAATGTACTGCAATATCTGGCTTCAGCGTCAGCTCCATACAGGAGGCATTGCAATACTCTGCTGTGGCCTGTGCATCTACCATGCAAGGAGCCATTGCAATACCGTGCTGACACAATACCATGCTGACACACCCTGACACACCAAACCCGAGTCTATATATTATAGATTCAATGTTTGTCTGATTAACCGGATGGAATGTTGTTGGATAATGGGAGTAACCCCAGAGGAAGCCTGTTTAGACATGGGGCAAAAATGCAAGCTTTGCACAAAACTCAGACAGCCTCTCTTGAGGTCAAACCTAGGACCTTCTTGCTATTAGGTGACAGTGCTACCCAGTAAGCCACTTGTCGGCCACTTTTGCTCTTCTTATTCGTGAAGAGAACTGAAGATAAGTTAAGAAAATCATGAAACTAAATGATAAACCACTAAACTGAATAACATGAATAATGTTATTATGGGACAGTTATGGGATAGTGTAGCCTAGTGGGTAGAGCATTGGGCTGTGAACCCAAAGGTTGGAGATTCAAGTCCAGGCTATGCTACACAGCCACCGTTGGGTCCTTGAGCAAGACCTTTAACCCTGTAACCAGGGGCGCCGTACGTTGGCTGATTCTGCGCTCTGACCCCCAACTTCCAGACAAGTTGGGATATGCAAAGAGAAACATTTCATTGTATTGTACATCTGTATATGTGTAATGACAAATAAACTTTGAATTTGAAATTTACAGTGCACCATGGTGCCATCTCTTCTGTGGCTAAACAATTCAGTTAAATATTGCTGACCTAACGAAATGGTCAAGGACTTTCTAGTGTAGTCTAGTATATCCAAACGACCTTAAAATGTCATATATTTGATCATTTATCTATTTGGTTATTAGTTTTTCATTTTGTATTTCTATGTTTTATGTTTTTATTCTAGGTTTTACAAGCCATGAAGGGTGAAATGTGCTTTTGCATCTGACAACTCATCCATGCTTTTTTCTGAATTTAATATAATACAAGTGTTACTTTTGACTGTTACCTAATGCGGGGCCAATTGTAAAAAGAAATTTGACAAGCACTGACATACATTTTTATAATTTTCTAATAATAGTTTATATACATTTTATATGCATGACAGTGCCCTGACTAGGTGTGACCACGTGTTATTTAGAGCAGTTTGTGTTTTTGAGCAGTTTTGTGCAAATGTTTTGATGTTTTTGAGCCAATATTGTAACTCTGTTTTCAGTTATTTTACATTTCATATCAATCAGGCACTCAGGTGACGGTTATTGGATGCTTACATTGCACTGAACATACTGACCATTTCATCTACTGCACAAACCAAATGGTGTTACTATGCAATGATTAGTTCAAACATGATGCAAAGCAGAATGCAAATTACTTCTCATTTGATTACTGTTCATTTGGCTGTTATATGTCACATCGATTGAATGTGATTAATTGAATGTTAGTTGTGGACTAAGAGTTCTTGTCCAACATTAACATTTATCTTTACAAATAGATGCGTGAATGCTTTATGTGCTTCCTGATGTTTTATCAGCCTGTTACATTTGTCCGTGTACCTAATACTTTGACAATTAAATGACCAAATACTGTATTTTATGCAATGTATGTAGTATATTTACAATATATAAACAATGTAAACATAGACATGTCAGTGCACATGAGTATTTGTAAATGAAGCTAGTAAGAGCTTTCCTTGGTGTTATTGTGCTGTATGACATTCTGTCTTTGTTATTTGGGTTTGGTAAAGTGTCATTTTTATTAAAAAATATATTTCTAAAAATGTGTCTAAGTGGGTTTGTCTGTTTTTGATACTGTGAAAAATAACAGTAAGTTAATCGAAAGTAAAGTCAGCTTTTTATACAGCTATTTCTACATTGTCTTTAAATTAGAGAATTAGGGACTAAAGGATTGTATATATCATACAAAACGAAAGTTTTGCTTTACAAACTGCAGTACATTTAATATACTATGCAACTAAGTGTGCGTGCTGGAGCCTTTCGACTTTTCAATGGTAGGAAGGGGAACATGAATCACCCCAGACAGGCTGCCAGTCCATTGCATTCTTGCTTGTTGGACTGGAATAAACCCTACACAGTAAGAGCCACCGTGTAGTACATGACATTGTACAGAGTACACAGGGACAGTGTAGCCTAGTGTGTAGAGCGTTGGGCTGTGAACCCAAAGGTTCAAATCCTGGCTCTGCTGCGCAGCCACTGTTGGGTCCTTGAGCAAAACCCTTAACCCTGTCTTCTCCAGGGGTGCCGTACGTTGGCTGACCCTGCGCTCTGACCTCAATTTCCAGACAAGTTGGGAGAGAAACATTTCATTGTACTGTACATCTGTATATGTGTAATGACAAATGGACATAACATAATTTGACATAACATTTGCTAACATTTTAGATGTCATGGTGACTAGGTGGATAGCACTGTCACCTCACAGCATGGACAGGGTTTAAACTCCTGGTGGATTTACTCCTGGTCGGCTGGTTTCCTTCCACCAGTGTGTGTGTGTGTGTGTGTGTGTGTGTGTGTGTGTGTGTGTGTATCTTGCAACTGACTGGCGACCTGTTCAGGTGTTTACAGTATTCAGCCAGAATGTGTCCTAAAATTGAGGTGGTAAAACTAGGTGATGGAGTTGCCCATGACTGTATTTGATATAAACTTGTGCAATGAATAACCGCTTCCTGCCATTAATTTTACCAAAGTATAAAGCTGGACTTCCCAATAAAAACAAAAAGAAAACAAACTAAATATTTCGTTAAAGAAGACACGAAGCACGTTCGCGTCACACCAACTTTTATTTATTTTTACAGCCAACAGCGCCCTCTTGAGTCGCACGATTCGGTAGTAACAGAATTCATCGTAACACTAAGAAGCCGGTAAAAAGCGGGCGACCCCTGTGCTCAATAATGAAAGATGAGATATTATAGGAGTTGGTTTAAATGCGGGTTAATTGACAATAAACGGGTTTAAATTGATATTTCAGTTTAGCAGTGTGATACAGCAAGCTTCAGAAAAGCTGTACAACAACAAACTCTGGGGACCTCGCGCACAGCGGTATGAGTCTGTTTAGTAAATAAGTAAACAGTTTAAGTAAGTAATGGAGACAATAAGTTACAATCCACTCACAGCATGAATTAAATATAATTTCAACAGTAATTAACTTGTTATTAAGTAGAACACGCTTTGACTTCTGTTAGCTGCAGTGCACGTTAGCTTAACCTGCTATATAAAGGGAATAAACTTAACTAATAAGGGCTAATAAATCTTTTAGTGTTATATAAATATCTATTTGTTTTGCTAGCCTTATATCTACACACATTGAGTCAATAATTGTGTTTGCTGCATGAACAGGTGAGATATCTTACAGTGATACAGCCCCAAAGTTAGGACAATGTGGAAAATGCAAATACTGGAGACACTTGAGTTATTTACATTTGTTTAGACTTTTAATTAATTGTAAACAATTTTTTCATGAGCTATATATTGTTCCCTGGTCAACTTCATGTCATGTGGTAATAAACATCCATTCCTGCATGGCAGATCTGCAGTACATTCAGTTCTTCATGTTGACATTTTTATCCAACACTTAGTTTATTTGCAATATTTTTGCATAATTGATTTAGTGTTTGATAATAAATCGATTGATGATTGACCGCATGTATTAGGACGATTGGAAGAAACCAGAGTACTAAAATGGAACCCCTGGGGAGAACATGCAAACACCACACATCAAGCCTCAGATGGCCTTCTTGCTGTGAGGCGACTAAGTACTGAAGTGTTAAATAACATAAACTTATCCTGTAATTCTTTTTTTTCTTTCACTAGATGATTGTCCAGAACCGCATACATGTATGTGTCTTTGGTATTGTAGCGTTAATGTTGGTTTTCACTCACACAGCAAGATATTAACGTGATGAGTGTGAAAACTTTTGTGATGTCATTACTCTGTAACTTGGCTTGAACATGTCTTTAAAGGTAAACAAATGGCTGGTAACTGAGTAAATCACTCGGAATCACATTTCTTTTATTCCAAGGTGGTGTAACGCTATAAATTTTGGAACAAAGCCAGACGGCGATCTTTCACCACCTCCTGACATATTTCTCTTAGCACAAATGAAATGTGATTTACTGTTATACTATTGAGTTACATTGTTATGACCCATCAGCTTATATTTATCCAGGTTTTTTTTTCAAGCCCAAGCTGCACTTGTTGCCATTTGTTGTTTAAAACGTTAAAACTCTCAGTTCAGTTTCTTGGACCAGTGTGTTGGATGAGCTAAAGTTTCTGTAAAGATTCTGGTAAACTGACACTTAAACGATTGTCTGTTTACATTTTACCAGCAAGGGAATCTATGTTCTGCTGCAATCATGGCTGATAGCCAAAGAAGTGTTGGAAATGCCACAGGTACGTCGTAACATGTACGTTTTGATTTATTACTATAGTAATAGCGTTCTGTGAATATTAGAAATTGTGCACTATTCTAATGATCGTGATTGTGCAGATGGTCCTGATTAGGGTTATTATAGACTAGTTTTTTTTAATCATGTTGGTGCTACAGTTGGTTTATTTCATGTTTCTCAGATTTGAAAAATGAGGGCAGCTATGAAATCTCTATTCCCTTCGAAGACCAGATGGGTTTCTACAACCAGGCTGACCATGGGTTTGATGGTAAAGTATTTATTTATTTTAATTTAATTAATGGTCATTGTTAATCCATTATTCAGTTTGAAATAATATATTTAAAGCATTTCGCAGATGTTTCTATCCAGTGCAACTTACAGTAGTACCAGGCAGTCTCAGTGCCTTTATTACTGAATTTCTGATACATCCATGCTTTTTGTATTTTTAACAGAGAGCACCTCCCAGCCGCCTCGTTACAATCCATATCTACTGATTTCTAACCTTCGTGCTCAGCTACAGATTTCTTTGGAAAAAAACTCATGGCTACAAAAGCGCATCGAGGATCTGGAAGAGGAAAGGGATTTTTTGCGCTGCCAGCTGGACAGATTCATCTTCACCACCAAGAGTCACGAGAGGAATGGTGAGGGTTTGGAAGTGAAATAAACAACGTGTTTTTGTTTAATTAGGAATTACAACCCACTAGTATTATCTTGCTTAAATTTGCTTTATGCTAATATTCTGTAAAGTAAAAACATATGGTTTGTTCCATGATGTAAATGCATCTAAATAAAGCACTTACTGTGTTTCTAAATTGGTCATGTGTGGCATTTTAAGTATTTATAATACTTATATCTTAGATCACCCATCTGTGGTTGCACAAAAGCAGACTCCACAGAAGATCCCTTGCAGAAAGTCTACTCCACCGCCGACGCCCATGGTGACCCGCTCCGGACAGATCCCCACACGTAGACCAAAGATTAAGCAAAGAAAATGCAAAAACAGTTGTGTTCAAGGTTAGTTGCAATGTTCTGCATTTGAAAATTTATTTCTAAACTGAAGATTTCCAAAAATTGTATGAGGAAGCCTGACCTTGTTTTATGGTTTCTGTGGTCAAGTACGGTGACGGTTTGTGCTGCTTCAGTCACTGAGATACTGATTTATACCTCTAGTATTCAGTCTATGCAAGAGAATGTGGGCATTGAGGTCATATGTACCATTAATTAATTCCCTGCCACATCACTCGCGGGTATCGAGTTTCTGATGTTTCTATAATGTTCGTGTTTACACTCTAGAAAGACTTTGATTTTAGCTGGTCAATATTGAACATTGAATGCCACACATCAAGACAACAGCATATGCAAAGAGTGACAACTTATACTACAAGTGTGTACGCACCATTATGATTATCACTTATGATGAATTATATATGAATTAAAAAGTATTATAATGTGTACATCATGAACCCACTCTGTCTGTTTAGATGATGAGGATGACGACATGATGGTGGATGAAGAATACCTAGAGGAGGATGGTTACCTGGAAGAGGAGGAACTCTCATCAGGTGGTGATGACGACTCGGACAACAAAAATAGCAAAAGACGCAAATCAAAGAGCAAGTCTAAAGGCGTGCAGATGCGAGTCAAAAGGACTCGGGTTTTCCGCATTGCACGCGCAATGGAGAGACAAAGAGGTCAGACGTTGGCACCTTTTAAAAAATATTATTTATGTAGTTATTTCAACTATATATTAAATTATTACTAAACCTCACTGCTCCACCTGAATGGTAGTGATGCATACCTAATTGCCATATACAGTAATGATTATATTAAAACCTTTACATAACTATTTGCGTGTCCATTTCAGTGAAAGACCCTTCTGGAGTTCTGCTTCGCTACAAGAAGATCCTGGTGACTTACCAGAAACTGAAGAGCATGTCCAGAGCCTTTCAGGTTCACGGAGTGGACCGTAACACAGTAGCCTCAACCACACCCATCGCAGAGCTGCTCCTGGTGGCCCCTGAAAAAGTTTCCGAGGTGGGCGAGTTCGATTCCTCCAAGGAGAAGCTTTTAGATTATGCTCGCCGTTGTTACAAAGCCCTGGATGAGGCGGCTCATGCCAAAGTTCAGGCTTTGAAAAAAGAAAACCTTTTACTACCCATTTCTTACAGATTTAGGAACTGAGACTTCAGGGTTACTCGTGTAGTGTTGTTGAGTCTAAACAAGGAACTTTTGCTGTTTATTTTGTTTGTCTCTGATCAGGTCAGACAGCATAAATATTATTATAATGAATCAATTATGTGAGAAAAAAGGGAACTATGAGACTGGGAAGTGTAGTATTGGTCACGCCCGATTTAGAATTTATAATTTAAATGCTTTGGCGCTGGGAACATGTATTGTAAAGAAAGGTGACCGTAGGAAAGTCTCACAACCATTGTTTTTTTGAAATTATATTGTAAAAAATGCCAAGACAAGTAGAACTTTCATATTTATTTAAAAGCTCTGAGCAAAACCACTGTAACTCAGTGTAGGTGTGATTTTTTTACAGGAATAAATCCTGCATAATCAGTTTCATTACACATCACAAATGTGTTCAGAAAAATTCAGAAATGTCTGTCTAAATACACTGTCATTAAAAGCTCAATTGTGGTACTGTTGTCTTTATTTTAGTCAAATGGACAAAAGTGCATGTTACCTGTGATTTTAAATATTCTTGTGAAAGGCTTCGGTACAAATACAGAGAATCAATAACATACTCGGGGCACAGTTATGTACAATCTAATAATTTGTCATTACACATATACAGTACAACCAAGTTCTTTGCATATGCCAACTTACGCTGGGAAGTTTGGGTCAATAGTGCCTTGCAGCCATCAAACAGGCTTCCCGAGAGCAGGCAAAGTTAAGGACCAAACAGGGGCTGTGCAGTTAAACGGCAAACTTTTGGTTGATATGCCAGCGCTCTACCCATTAGGTTACAGCAGAGGTCACCAACCTTTTTGAAACTGAGAGCTACTTTTTGGGTACCAACTAATGTGAAGAGCTTCCAGTTTGATACACAC
>JAOTRQ010104206.1:0-20004 GCA_028565875.1 Hoplisoma paleatum | reverse complement strand
CGAACAGCATCGGCCCTTGAGAACTGTCGGCCCACCGGGCAAATGCCCGGTACGCCAGATTACCAGTCCAGCCCTGCGACATTTTAACTCAATCCATGCAGTGAAACACACATTTCCACGCACTAGTAAATATACACACTAGGGGCAGCAGTGGGCACACATGCCCGGTGTGCTGAGCACTTGTAATTTGGTATTCCTCATTTATCTGCTGCCATGTTTGCATAATATGCGTCCTTGACCTAAAGGAAGTGGATTACATGGTGCTTAAAACTAGTTAAAAGTCGATGCCTCATTTGTGTTTATAATGCCGTGGAGATGTTACTGTTGAATTACAATCTTTGTTTTGCGGGGAAGCAGTGCTAAAAGTTATAGAATTTAAGAACGTAGTGGTGAACTATTATTTTCTCGTCACGGGGTGGCGCTGTTAGACAACTAAAGCGCTAATGAGTTTTTTTGCCCAGTCGATTCTAAGTCAAGCCTCTGCACTCTGTGACAAGCTAGACACGTTGGAAATGGCCTAAATGACATTCTTATGAGACATAATAACACAGAGGTTCATGATATTGGCAATTTGTGCAGCTACACGACGTCTCTTGTCTTTACAAGATTTTGTGGCAGCACAGAGAGAAAACTTTCAGATGTTTGAAGGGGCACCTTTAAATGTCAGCACTGCTGTCTCCCAAGAGTACTGGCATGACCTCCAGCGTACAAAGAAGTTCACTTTGAAGGCTAAAACACTCACTGCAGCATATCCTTCTGATCTAAACATAAGCCTGGTAAATTATCCAATAGAAATCATTAGTGACAGAAAAAAATGTTCTAGTACAATGCTCAAGACCCTTATAAATTAGAAATTACAGTCAACTTCGACTTTTTTACACAAATTGTGAAGGGGTGCATTCATTTTCCAAACTGGCTCGTATAAGAATGTACTCAGGATTAGGATGCGCCAAAAACCGCCTGAACTCTCTGTCACTTCTGGCCATTGAATCAGATTTGGTCAGACAGCTTAATTTTGAATAATTAGTGGATGACTTTGCAAGAAAAAAAGAGTAGAAATAAACTTATATAAAATATATTATTGTGTTAGGGTTAGTTATTGATAGGTTGTTTAATGTATTAATTTATTTATGTTTCCACTAGGTGGGAGTCAATTCTATAATCCGTCCTTGACTGGAATGTATGTTTTATTTATTTGTTCCCTACTTCACATACTTTCATAATGTTGACTGTACAACAGACCTCACAATGGTTATTGAAAAAAATTTATTAGATACATCTGAGCCTGGGAGTTAGTGTACATAATAAATGTGTTGAGTGCAACATTCTCTAAGGATCATTTTCTCAGTCCCTCAGACGTGTTCTGACCGACACTCCGAAGGAGAACAGATTATCCTAGAATCCACTTTACCCTACAATCCATGTGATGGACAGCATTATCTTAATTAGTGAAACTTATATGAAACTTTAATAAATTATTATTTTTCCTTTATTCCAAATTTAATCTCAGAGTAAGGTATATTCCAAATGGTACCCAATTTTACATCTCTGCCTTAGCGTCTTACCTTTACCTTCTTAACTTTAAAGGATGTGTTCTTTTGAGGTTTCATACCCTAAATTAGGATGCAGTCACAGTATTTAAGCACTCACTTTCATATACTCAAGCATATAATGTCCTGTGTGACAGTGAAGTCTGTATTCTCTGAAATCAGACAGAACAAACTTATACAGTTTTATTATCCTATCTATCACTAATACGGTACACGTTTATTAGTGAAATATAAAAAAATCCACCAGAAATATCAATGGTCATAATGTTATTCCTGGTCATTGTAGCTGCACATTTTGTCAACAAAGAGTGAATTCAATTTTGATATACAGATACAATACAGATTTACATTTGTTTTTTCATGTGTTAGAAGTTGCAGATAACGGCACAGCAGGTGGCACAGTGATCTGTTACACTATCCCATCATAGCAAGTAAAGTTAAGAAGAAGAACAAGAAAACTCTCTTTCAGGAATTTGGAATTTATCTGTATCTACTCAATCACCCAAAAGTTATGTTTATATGTATATACGCCCTTCAGTTTTGCCTACTCTAATTGTCTTTCATTGTGCAAGAACAGTGCAATCTGTTTCTTCATTACTGTATTTCTCAGGCATTACCAAAGGCTTTTTTCCTGTCCTCTTCACAGCAGGCATTTGACATGTGACACCAGTTGAATTTACTGAGTGGCAAGGGTAGTGAATGTCTGAAATGCTGCCAGGCCTATCATAGGAGGCTCAGACTGGGATTTAATCTGTCTTTTAGGCTGAACTGAGAACAAGGATTTCTAGATGATGCACATTGGCTTCGTCTACTGTGGGCAGATTGGACTACTTACGTAAATAAAACATTCAGATTCAGTTTTTATATATCATATTACAGTATGGGACATTTTTATTCACAATATTTTTTGGTAAAATACATAAGAATATATAATAATTCTATTGGTTTACTTGACTGAGAGAAAAATACAAAACTACCGTGGACATTTTTTTTTAGCTATATAGAGACTTAAAAAGACGCTGTTGAAGCAAAGTCAGAAGAAACAAGCTGCTGCACTTGCTCATCACATTCAACTTTACTAACCTCTGGGACAAAACAATGATTAAAAGAAATAAAAGGCCTAATGCTCAAGAAACCAATGCAAAGCATAATGTCAAGGACGTCGCAGCAAAGACTTTCAGCAATAACAGCACAAACAAACACATCAACACCTTGCTACCTCTATCCAGACTCCATGCACCAAATAAGTAAGAAGCATATTTTTGGTTCAAATAGTCCGTTAAATGGATAGTCTTTGTAATATTACTGCTGCTTTAAGTTCATTTTGTTAATGCAGTTACTTTCCTTTCATTAAAAAAACTTTTTTTCTAATTACTATAGTTGTTATGTTTAGGAGAATTAATAACTCTTGTGAATTGTGTCTTACAAAAGGTCT
Source organism: Hoplisoma paleatum (assembly GCA_028565875.1). NCBI lineage: Eukaryota > Metazoa > Chordata > Actinopteri > Siluriformes > Callichthyidae > Hoplisoma > Hoplisoma paleatum. Next base: position 17,019 of record JAOTRQ010104206.1, on the reverse strand, counting down.
CAAAATTTCAGAAGTGAAAACAGTTTTGAATTCTAAACAGTTACTTACCTGGAAATATATTTAGTAAACATAGTGAATAAAACATTCAATTACATTTGTTGTTTGCTATTTTATTAAATCTTAATAAGTAACCGGTCATTTATGACAAGATTAGATTTTCTCTGGCCCATATAATGCTAACATGTAATTTTCAATAAGAAAATCCTAAACAATCCTTTATTAGTCCCACAGCAACATTATTTTGTTCTAATGCACATTGTATAGTGTAAGTTTGAATGACAATAAAGTCGGTCTATGCCAGTTGGGAAATTTACAATATATAAATATGAAATTAAGACAAGAGTTTAGGCTTTGTGATTTTGTATACATTTATACCGCTAATAATATATAACAGTACAATATATTGCTGTTTAAATTTAAAGGGGACGCATTATGCAAATATCATTTTTTGCATGTTTTTGTATTTCCATGTGGGTCCCTACTGCTCCAATAAACCCTCACAGTTTGAATAAATTCTGTTTTCTGTAAATTAATAAATATATATTTGAACCCCACATCAGCTCAGTAAGTGGTATGAAACGTTTAGCTTTAGCCGGGTAGCACTCGTGTAATATACTCGTGTAATGTGTAATATATATGACTTGAAATGGGAGAATGTCTACTTTTGTTTGGTATGTGACACACGGCCAGGTTTTTTTTTAATTATCAGTGTTGAAAATATGTTTGTTTTTAAATGTTTTTTACAAAACTTTTCTATTTGACAAGGCTCGGTCAATATTAAAGCTATTTAGGCTAAAATGTCTGAAAATGTTTAAGTTGAGTAGAATGACTTTATGCGTAAAGCGTAAAGCATGACCCCTTCAAGATTTTTTCTATTATTTACTTCAAGCTGATTGTATTGCTGCCTACATAAGATACACACACACAAAGTAAAAGGGTACACATTTTGAGCAGCTAGATTTAACAGTTTAAAACAGTAATATACTTTCTACTGTCATCCTCATTAATTCTGGTCATGAGTTAGATTGCAGACTAAATTTACACATGGTTATTGACACAGGTACAGTTCTGTCACTTTCAAACTGCTTAATGCTCTATAGTGTGACTTAGTATTGTTGTGATAATATAACACTAATAAATTGTTAATTCATTTGTTCAGTTATTCAGTTATGATATTTAAAATGTTATTTCTATTTGGTTAAATGTTGGAAAACGGCTTACTTCACAAACTAAGATAATATACAAAAGCATTCTTAAATGTTATGTTGTAAGTTTTAAAAAGACAATAATTTAATGTAGTATACCTTTGCGGCAATGCCTTCGAAAACACTTTTCAGATGTATAGGACCTTGTAGCATATAGTACCGTTCTTATAACATGTTCGAACAGAAACAATCACCAACCCTCTTTAAATTGTTATATGTAATTCATTCTTAGCACCAAAAGTATAATCAGAGAAAAATTTATTTGACTTTTTGCAGTTTGGCAACATGATTTTAGCAGTTTAGCATTTTCAGACATGCAGTTGCCATAAATAAGATTCTCTAACAAGTGAATGCTCAAGTGTTTGAATAATTATGACTAAATAGCACTGTTGTTTTACTGAAAGAGGGTACAAAGGTGGAGCGGTTTATGTTTTTTTAAGTTTTAGGTTTTAAGTTAAGTCTTTCTCTAAATTGACTGTTTGATTTAGCCAAGTAAAAGGATGAACCTTGTATGATTTGTAACTATAATTTCTCTTGTGAAAAACGAACGGACTATATAGTGTAAATAAAGATAGATGTAGAACACTGGCCATGAAGTACCTTTCTATTTTGTTATTAGTAGAATGCTGTGGTTTCATTTGTTCATTTGGATTAATTTGTTATCCAGCAGATTTAGTTACCAGTTGTTGTTTTTTTTTGCAGATTTCTTATATGATACAGCTGTGTATTGCTATTTCCTTCAAAAATATTAAAACTGTGAGGTCAATCCCTTTATCTTTGCTGTAGACTGAAATCATTTGAGGGACATTACAAGATGGATATTAGATAAAATATCTACATTTATCTTTCATTTCCAGATCCGATACACAATTTAGAAGATAGCATCTTTTATCTGAATTTACTCATTATTCTGGTGAGCAACCGTATTGAAACACATAAACTTGAAATAGATTAAACTGAATATAGATTTAATATTTACTTAGTAAAAACAGCATGAAGTGCTTTTTTTATACTTTTTACATTTTTTTCTCTTTTGATACTCTTTCCAGGATTTATCAACTGCCTTTTCATGTAGTGTTTGTTTTAGAGAGTTACTTTTTAGAGAGCAGGACTTTCCATTGCATTGGTAAAGATTCAACTTTGTCCCAGAATTCCTTACTCTTGTGTATGTACCTCTTTGTAATTCATGATTTTCATCTTCTGAAACCTCTGCATATACGTTTGATCACCAGAAAAACTGGTAGTTTCAGACAAAAGGTGCTATCTTCTGATCTATGGTTTACATCCACACCTAAATACCTGGAAATAAAATGTGAAATCTTGATCTATTCTATAATTCATCTTGTAATCTCCAACCCAAATTCTTTCAGTCTACAGCAGAGATAAACAGATTGGTCTCACTGTTCCAATACTTTGGGAGGGGACAGTATGTCTGGTCCAAAAATATCATTTACTACTTCACCCTGCTTGCATGTGGTTTTGACATTTAGTATCTCGTGTAGTAAAATGTCAAAATAAGGTGTAGGATTACATACCATATGCAGTATGGGATTTTTTTATTGTTTCAGCAATGGTATTTTACAGTGACTAAATAATTGTACCCAAAATTATGAAACAATTACACTTCTAGCAAAACACTGCAAAACCTTACCACAAGGTAAACCAAGGTAACCCACACTTGCAAATAAATAAACAAAGAAATTTATATGTAATTACTAATTTGACTGATGAGCAGAACTTCTGATTTATTTATCTTTTTATAAACCCCCCCCCCCCCGTACGCCCGCACGAGGGAGCATTGTTTTTCAACTGCTCTAAGGTGGGCACGACCTTTAGGCCAATTACCTTAATATGAGGTAATTAACCTCAGCCCTAAATAGCCTTTGAGATGTTATTTAACTCAGCCCCCATATCCCAACTGCCTGATCCAGAATCCTGATACATTCTGTCCCAATGGACAAGCCCAGTTAAAGAGTCCACACTTGTGTGCATTTTATTCCCACAAAGGATTGTAACTATCTGGTGGAATAAAGAGCTACTGGCATTTAACTTAGCATTTAATGAGACGTTACCAGCTCAAACAAGTTTCCTTGGTTTCCTGGTTAACTCTGCCAAAATATTAAAATTACTGTACAAAATACTTTTGTCTAAACAAAAAATTGTGTCAGCAGATTATTGTGTGAATCTACCCGAGCATTTTGGTACCACTAAAGAATTATTTGTTTACCCATTTGACTCTGGGTTTATTTACTTTTGCTATGACTAATCAGTTATAGTTAAGAGGACCTCATAGTTAATAGCACCTTTCCATTTCATTGGAAGTTAATCGTAAGGGCACTTAGACAGACAGACAGAGACAAATGGCAAATGCTTTCATGTCACTTGTACAGCAAATAACTTTAATGATGACAAATACACAGTAACTGACAGGGGTACGTGATAAAAGTAGTGACTGACTGATCACTATAATACATTATCAAATATGTAGGATATCTTTCAGCTACCATTTCTCTGTCACCATGGCTTACCTGGCATAAAAAGATACCAGCTTTTGGCATGTGCAGTGATTACAGTTTGTCACCATGCAGGCATGATGACTGTCTGCTTAAAATATATGTACAAACATTAGGGAGCAAAAAATAGATTGAGTAGACAAGATAAGATTAGACCAGATAAAGTGCTATGATACTGCCAATGCAAAGTGATTATTACTGTGGTCTGAATAAATTCATTTTGTGTTTGAACTTAAAGACCCTGCAAATTACTGCAATCAGATGGACAAGCCTCACTACTGAAGCAGGAGATATAGGCCAGCACTTTCAAGAATAAACTAGAACCCAAGTGCTATATGTTTGTAGAACCATTCATTAGCTAAAAAAACACTAACAGAGAAAGGGAATGCTTGCAAATAAATAAAGTAGGCAAAATGACAGAAACAAAAACATTCACAACGGATTGCACAGTATTAATGACTGATGTCAGAGAGTTGCAGGATGCTCACCTATCAGTAAAAAAGATTGCATACAAATTATTTAGAATCAGCCAGTGCAGCCGAGCGGCACCCCAGCTACATCAAGTGGTGCACCTAGAAAGGGTAATAAAAAACAACAAAACTGTTAAAAATGTAAAATATAATGTGTCCCAGGAAACCATATAGATGCATGAATTGTGTATATTGTAGTTGTTTTGTTTAATAGTTAATTCCCCTTTTTACTTAATCTTTTCCATTTAATTTGACACATAAACCTCGTTTATTATGGCACTTTACCCACATTGAGTTTTTTTTTTTTAAAACAAAAGACAAGTTAGTGGAATTAACTAGCAAACGTAATATCCTCAAGAGTATATACTTTTTGAATCTCTAAATACTAGTGAAATATTAACAATTAATCAATAGCAAACCAATATTAAGTAGCTTTATAGTATTTTAATTAGTTACTTCTGGGAATTTTCTAAGTTCTAAGTTCTAATAAGCATTAACACCAAAAGTTATTAAGTCTACATTGGTGAAAGCAAGATTCATGGTAGACCCCTGCTGATGAAATAGAGACAATTCTTGTGTGACTTATGGATATTGCTGGTGTTGGCTGTTGTCAGGACATTACTCAGTTTTGCCAGGGATCAGCATGGGGTTGTAAATGAAACATGACCCATGAAGCTAGTGGGCACAGAAGGCATTTCTACTGCATTTGCAATTCAGACATACATCTACTTAGTATTGAAGAAAGTATTTTTAGGTACACTCTCAACATTACACTTTATACAGCAAAGATACTTTTTATGTCTTTAAGCAAAGAAGGTACACTGTCAAATTAATACTTCACAGTTAATTTAATTTGTGTACGCATGTAAATAACACTATTTCCTAAAAGGGTTCTTAGTCACAGCATGTAGCGTAGCGTCACATGCAGATGGCTTCTGGTATTATCTATCGTTGAATCTAAAGTGTCTTAAAGTTCTGTTGAAGTCGAAGTCAGCTTGCCCCATGATAGTCACATATAAAATTTATGTCTGTGTAATGCAGAGGAAGAACTAGAGACAAATGATGTGCAGTCAATCCTCCACCTCTGTGTTTATTCAGAAGTCACAAGCATTTTATACCCAAAGGCGAACACAACACGTGTTGGTACATTTACATTCTTGATGTATACATACAAAGGAGAATACATACAAAGAAAAATACAACAGCTGTAGTGATGCATTTACATTCAGGACAAAAGAGAATGGATATCAGAAATGCCGCCTATTGTGCTGTGCTCATAAAGTCACAACAAATTTGACTCACATAAAAAGTAATGAATATTAACATCACCTCTACAAACAATGTGTCGCAAACAATTGGTGTAACAAGGAATGCTTTACGTGTGAATACAGAGAGTGCATGAACACAAGTAAGAACAACTGGTTACAGTTGAGACACAAGTGACATTAAAGAAATTGATTATGGGACAATGATTGGTTAGTGGTTAAGATAATGGGCTAGAGACCGGTCGACACTTACACCAGGTAAAATCCTATTTAGAGACAGAGTTGCCACTCTTGGGCCCTTGAGCAATGCTCTCAACTCTCAATTGTTAAAAATGGGGTTACAATGTAATTCACTTTGATAATGGCATCTGCTAAGTGTTGTAAATGTATTACATAACTCATACCCTGATGATTAATGGAGCAGGTTATATTGACTGTTTCAGTTATTTCAGTTTTAACTCAATATTTAAAACTCAATTTATTGATTAAAGTTAAACAAAATCCATAAAAAGCAGCTTACTCACGTTATATTGACATTATATACTCATTGTGCCTGACAAACTAGGTTCTTCAGGGGAACTGAAGGAATGAAACCATAGATAACAAGAATAGAGTTAAACAATATTAATGTTTAATTAGAATAAGAACAGGTTGACAAGAGAACCACGTCTGTGATAATTCTCTTCAGATCTGAATCAGCCACAGAGCTGAGAGTGTGGGTAAAGTTATATTGGTCTTGTTTGGCATAGTTCATTTGTTTTCTTTTTCAAACATCACACACACACACACACACACACACACACACACACACACACACACACACACACACACACACACACACACACACACGAGGACATACACACATTTTCTCATCATTATACATCTATAAATTTCGCCTGTACTGCGGTCGCTGGTACCATTGCACCTGCACAGATAAAAATCCTGCTGGGATGACTTTGCGGCAGTGAAAACATGAAGTATGAGGACACGCATTCCAATTAAATATATGTGTCAATAATTTACTTATTGGATTTGCCTAATTATGATTTAATTTTGATCAACAGTATCAACAAAGAAAGATGCAAAGCTGTAGAAGCATTTTGCTTATTTATTAATGGAAAGTCTTATTTAATGTGACTCTGCTTTTTAGTCATGCTTAACAGTGACGCATAGAACTGGGGACCAATCGAAATATTTGAAATGTATTCTGTGTCTGAGTTTTGAAGACAAAAGCATACATAAAATACTAATAAAAATCACAAACACATTCACAATGTGGAACATTTAGCTGTTAAAAGCTAATTCAGTAATCGCTAAATACTGTTGCGGACAATTAAGAAATCACTGGATATTGTTAGAGAAGGTTCAGTAATCACTGAATATTGGGTTGTATGTATCACATCTGCCCATGCTAATTCTACACCTATCAAATATGTAACTAGTAAAAGTATTTTGAATTATTTAGTTTTCATTTTGAATTAAGATGTTATTCTTTTAATATTTTGGTAGGGAAACCAGTAAATACACACTAGGTAGCATGATCTGACAAGGTAGAATAACCTTGATATCTCAACCAAAATAGAATGACCGACAGGGAACATTCATAATATGCTTTTATTCATAATATGCTATATACTAATTAGCTTTCACACACATGCGTCATTTAACCCAATTCGTGCAGCGCAACACACATTTACTCACACTAGTGAGCAGGAATGACTACAAATGCCCAGTGTAGTGGGCAGCCCTAGTCATGTCATTCGGGGGTTAGGTTTTATGCATTAGTTCTGAGAAAACATTTGTGGACATTGTAGCCTAGTGGGTAGAGCGTTGTGCTAAAAGTTGGGGGTTCAAATCCAGGTGCTGCTACACAGCCACTGTTGGATCCTCGAGCAAGACCCTTAAACCTGTCTGCTCCAGGAGCGCTGTATGCTGGCCAACCCTGCGCTCTGACCCCAAACTTCCAGACAAGTTGGGATATGCGAAGATAAACATTTCGTTGTACTTTATATGTATAATGACAAAATGTGAATTTATTTATTTAGTTTATCATGGGAGTCCATATTTCCCCAGGCTTTTGAACTGTAGAAGAAACAGCACATGGATGGATGCCTTTCAAACAGCCACAGAGGGACCATCTACAACAGGGGTGTCAAACCGATCCTCAAAGGGCCAGTGTGGCTGCGAGTTTTTATTCCAACCGAATCAGAACACACCTGATTTCACTAGTTTAATTAGCTGGTCTCAGTTAACCAGCTGATCATGTGACCTCCTGGGTTGGTTGGAATAAAAACAGAAGCCACACCGGCCCTTCGTGGATCTGGTTTGACAACCCTGATCTACAACTACATACAGATATAATACAAACCAGTAGGTCTGGGAATGAAACCCAGGGCATTTTCAGGTTCGATTGCTTGGTCTGAATCGGTGTGTTTTTGATCGAGTCTAACTTCTAACTCGAGTCTCACTCCGAGTGCGTCACTAACTCGCGAGTCTGCCTGAGAGGACAGGAGCTATGTTCGCGGATGAACTCCCCGATGCGATAGAATATCATTTCACCCCTAAACAACATAAGTATAATTTATCAGGTATGATTTAATAATGAAACACGGCTACGTGTTTGCAACTGTTATTTGCCGGTGTCTGTAACCGAACACGTTCGTTGTGGTGTTCGAGGCCGAGCTAGTGAAACCATTACGACTAGGCCTGACTCAGGCCGCAATGCTTTTTTTAAAAATCAATTTTCGGCATTGTGCCTCTGCTTACTTTCAAAGTCTTAGTTTATAATATAATGTGTTTTGCATTTGAGTTGTTTTTAGTTAGAATATTTAAACCTTTAACAGATTTTTGAACCGCGACGGTTTGCTTGTTGGTTAATTCGCACTGAGAACAACATTAACATGAAATACTGATCTTAGCAGAACTCATTGAGTAGACTATTGTTCTGTACACTATTTCAGGCTTTAGATAAGTCATCTGTAAGATAATTGTCTGGTTCGGTGTCGCTATTGTACCAAGAAGTTGGTTTAGAGACTGCGAGTGGATCACTGATACACCAGTACCTGTTTGTAAAGTTAGACATTTTAAATTAATACAGTAAGACTGTAAATAGAGACCCGTTTAAATTAGTTTTGTTTTCCGTTCGAGCTATAATCCTTGTGATTGTATTTATTTTAAAGCAGAGACGCAAATTCTATACAAAAGCACTTTATTGCGAAATTACAATTCAGTTTCCTATTCATTTTGTTTTAAAGTAACGTCATGTTTATATATATATATATATATATATATATATATATATATAAACAGATCTATAGACTCTCATAAGGAGATATTACTGGTTTAATTTAATTTTTTAATTAGCTTTTGCCAAAAATGCTCAATCTCCACTGTTTAATTAAATGTGAAGGTCAAAAAACATATTACCAAGCATTACAAAACACAATCACTCTTGTTCATATGATTGTTCATAAGATATGATGCTAGGTCTTAATTTGAAAACATGTCAGTGTTTTACATTATCAGTCTGCCATTCAGTGACTATACACACACAAAGCCTTCTTTAAATATAGCCTTTATCAGCTGTTTTGGGATGAGAGAAGGTTAAAGGAGCAGCATTGCAGCGATCAAAATATGTGGAACTTTTTTGGTAACCATACCATTCATGCATGGTGAATATAAATACAGCATCCGACCAGCCAATCATCAACTGCTTTAGTGGGTGAAGTTTTGGTGCAGTTTGCCAGGTGATGGGTGATACTGGGGCGGTTCTAATACAGACTATAGTTTTTACCACATAATGCCTTGTAAATTAAAATGCCTGTTTTCCCCCTTAAAACACAATTTTTAATCATTTACAGATAACAGATGACTTTTATTTAGACTTTGAGTGTTTATAGGAGCAATAGAGATTCACGTGGAAATAAAAAAACCAATCTTGCCTATGTTTGATTAAATTAGTCACAATTAATTTAAAATTGTGATGACAGGTCTCGTATAGCTTTTCCTGAGCATGCCTGTGAAGTTATTAAAAGATAAGATCATAAAAATAGTGATAAACACATGGATCTTTGTGCAATACTTTGTTGATCACTAGTGTGTAGTTTTTAACTCTGGCAGGAAAAGGAAGCTGCTTGCCTAAAATAAAAAAATCTGCTAAGATAGAGTAGCAGTTGAATGTAAAAATGATGAAGTAAAAGGGTGTGCAGCAATTGTTAGGTTTAGTCCGACTTCTAGTTCACCTGCAAATTCACTACAGTTAATTATGCTTTTTTGCTTTTTTCTCTTCTCTCTTTTTCCCCTTTCTCCCACCTCCTGTCTCCTTTGATATAGCTTACTGACACTGAATTTGCTATTTTATGCAATTTTTAAGATCTTTTTGAAGACTACACAGTGCATAACTTAAGTTGAACAAGGCCAAATACTCTCATTAGTGGTGTTATTGACTACTGCTATATTTGGTAGGGGGGTTCAGAAATTTGATTGCAAAATAAATGCATTTATTTTAATTTGCTTGTCACTGCAGTCAATAAACCCCAAATATAAGTTATCTCTGGTTGAATTGTTTTAATATACATCAATTCCTATTTTTAGGCATTCAACACATTCCAAGAAACGGGTCTTGGTCAAGTTTGTAACTAAATACATAAGACATTTTTAATGGGGCAAGTCTAAGCTGAACAACTGTGATCTCTCTGTCAAGACACTATCAAGAACCATCATTCATCTATAGGTGATGTAACCATATAGGCATGATTGTGGGGCAAACCTTTTTCATGCCTATATTATAGTTATGCTAACAAATGTCACATATTTTGTTACGTGACATTGTGTAGATCAGTTATTTGTAAAACAGAGCTGTGGAAGAACATTAAGATCTTGGACCTATCAAGACTCTACAGCACGTCGATGCATTTTTACAAGGCGACAGGCATTATAAAGGCATCGCAGGTAGAAGACATCAACGCTGGTGCTGGTACTGGACTGACCTGCCTGTCTAACCAAATACAAACATGAAATGAAAAGGGGCAATGGCATCTCTGGACTGTTGCACATCTTAAGGCATGTTTGCTGGAAGAACTGGAGAAAATAAAACTTGAATAACTAAATTGTGTTCTCTGTGCCAACATTTGACAGTGTTGCAGGAATTTATGCTTATTGACAAAATAAAAATATTTTCACCAGACAAACCTGGAATATTTTGGGTTCATACAGTCCACACAACAATTAAAGTATATGTGCATTACATGTACAATGTACAGTTTGTTTTTGTTACCTCTCTCGCGTGATCAAGTTTAATGTATGACTAATAAAATAGCAAATTTTTTACTCCCTTTTTATCTCATTGTATCGGCTTTTTATGTAGTTGCTCACAATTTGTGATTACAATGGCGAGCTGTATCAGATGTGGGCTTCTTATGGCATGTCATTGTTGGCTTCGTATATAGTACACTTAGTCATGTTAAGCTCCCCTGCTTTTGCTGGTGTCTTGAAACTGTCCTGAAGATCGCTTATAGCAGCACTGAAAAGAGCCACGGTAAAACTCTCTTAAACATTGCAAGTTGTGTTTGTTTGTACTTCCAGTTATGTCAGTGGCTCTGATGAGTCTGACTTACCAGTTTAAGCACCCCACTGTGTTGCACTTGTGCACTAAAGTTTAGATTTATTTTTGGTTTATATGCTTTTTATTACTTGAAATTTACATTATTACTTTTTTTTATTTACAAACTAATATAAAATACATTTTCTTTTTAATTTACTTTTGGATTTTGGAGGAAAAATATTTGTATGTAATTCCTCTGGAACCATTCTGCTAGCGTTGTGGAAGAGTGTGTGGGGTGGGGGTTCCACAGCCTTCTTTCCGTTACTTTTTTGGAGTCAAATGCAGCAAGTCAATAATTCTGTCTGTTTTTCCCCCAAATCTTTTCAGCTTTGCGTTATTCTTGGAAAGTTGTGTGCCACTTGTTACGAATCCTCTGAGCAGCTTCGGATACCTCTCTGCCCTTGGCCTTGTCTCTCTTCAGTTGGCCCAGATAAAGGCTTGCTTGGCACTGCACCAGCTGAATGTGATTGCTACCAGAAACTTCACTTCCCCTCCAGCATCCATACTGAGCCCTGTGTTGCTCGAGCTTCTCAAGTCCAAAGTCGTCATGTCTAACCCTATGTATAATTCCAGTGGAGGACAATACCCCAGTGGCCAAAGAACTGTGGTAACTGGACAGTATGATATTGGCTCACAGACTGGTCTGGACCTGGCAGGTACCAATCTCGGTTCTGGTACTCGTAGTGGAAGAATGTCAAACCAGCAGATGGCATTTCCTGTGGGTCAGCATCAGTCACAGGCCTCACGTGAACTTAGTGCTTCGATAGACATGAACATTCGTGGCGTTCGTGAGGAAGTGCGGATGCTCAATCAAATGAGCAGCAAAGCTTTTTCCTCCCTAAACGTTGGTCATTCGAGTTCTTCGCAGCGGTTCCAGTCTTCAGCTTTGAGCAGCAATAGCGGACGGCGTGGTTTGGACGGTCAGCCCTCTTCAGACTATCAACCGACGCGTTATACACCAGAGAGCGCCAATAGCATTTTGGCAAAGTTTGGACTTTCAAGCGATGACCTCGAGCTCCTCAGCCACTATCCGGATGATCAACTGACTCCAGACAATCTGCCTTTTATTTTGCGAGACATCCGTTTGCGCAAGGCCAAACAAAATGACTCTGAGACACCGCAAAGCAAAATTATCGACTATGGACATTCAAGTAAATTTGGTTTACCAGAAGATAAAGACTTACACAAGTTTGATTTGGAAGTACAAAGTGCAGCCTTTATTAAATCGGACAAAATTCCGCGTCCACAGCAAACGTCAGCTGCTCCAGTTCATGCTCAGCTTCCGGTTGTTTCAGGGCGGACCCAGCTTCCCGCTGCTCCAGTACGTGCCCAGCTTCCAGTTGTATCAGGACACGTCCAGCTTCCAGCTGCTTCGATTCGTGCCCAGGCTCCCGTTGTGGTTTCAAAACTTCAGCAACCTGCACCAGTGGCTCCCCGTCCAACTTCACAACTCATGGACATTGAAGGCGCTCTGGCAGTTCTAGGACGACCATTGGCCACACCTCCTGTACAGACACCCACTGTTCGATCACCAATATTTCCATCTTTTTCTGGTAATCAGTTGGCATCTTTGCTGCCAATGGTCACTGGGTATGAATTTTCTCCATCGGCGGGTGTTGCAACTGCTGCAGCAGCTGCTGCAAAGAAGCTGCCGACTCCCACCATGATGAACGATTATTCAGCTGCCAGTCCAAGAATCTTTCCGCATACATGCTCTCTGTGTAACATTGAATGTAACCAGATTAAGGTGAGTTTCTTGCCTTTTTATACCGTTTTGATTTGTTGTCCCATCATGCAATGTGTGAAATGATTTTCACAATACTGAGAGCAATTTCCATGTTTACCACACATTTTTCCACTTTTGTTCAAATATATATCATTGTAATATTGCTACACTGTCATGTGGAACGGGATGATAGCTCTTTAGAAATGTCATTACATGTCTATTTAGATTAAGGTTTACTTTACTAAAGATGAAAGAAAAATATTATAAATAAGGGCTGACATTTTGAACTGTGGTACAGCAACCTATTGCTGACCTTTACTTTACCCCAAGCTCTTTTTTCTTTGTATTGTATACTGTTGTGATTATTTTTGCTTTACCAGTGTAAAAAAGCATGTTATGATGTTTAAAATCTGTGTAGTAAAACAAAATGAAAAAAAATTGTGAAGATTGCTTTGTTATTGTAGGTAGCGGGTGGTCAGGGTATTAAATTCACTGTCATTGAATTGTGTTTCTTAAAATGTTTTTATTTTAATTGTTGATCATGTTATATTATTGTTTTAATGTTGTATTTATGATGTATTAATTACTGATTATGCAAGTCTCATTACACAACATATATTAAAGCATATCATTGCAATATTGCATTTTAAATAATTGCAATAGAAGTTTTGTTTTCAATGGTTTATTATTGTAACATTGGGTTATCATTTCATGTTTTGTCTAAAAGAAAAATAATTTCATTTACAGGATTGGATTGAGCACCAGAACACAAGTCGACACATTGAGAGTTGTAGACGTCTCAGAAAACAGTATGCTTTTTTCATTTTTTTGTTGTTGTATTCTTTCATGCAATAAACAATTAATTGCAAGTTTTCTTTGTAGATATCCTGATTGGAAGCCTGACATAGTCCCCGTTAGTAGGTACGTGAAGTTTATATTTACTTAAGAAATGGCCTACACATTGAATTGGTTTGAATACAACACTGTACACTGTTTTTTTCAGGACTGAGACAAAGCCAGATCATCGTAGTCCAAAACATCGCACACGTTCACATTCTTATTCCAGAAGTCCCAGTCCCAAGCGGCATCATGGCTCATCTGGCCGCCGTCACCGATCTCGCTCAAGAAGCCCTCGGCGGCATCATCGACACTCCCGGTCTCGAAGCAAGTCACGATCCCCCCAGAGGAAATCCCGGTATTCACCCTTATACCGTCGGCGATCTCGTAGCCCTCCAAGACATCGTTCAAGGTCACCTGCGTACAGCAGCAGCAGACGCTCTCCTGTTCGAAGTTCTCGACGAATGAGCCCCAGAAGGAACAGTCCTCCTCGTCCAACTAGGTCGAACAGTAGTGAAATATTGGCTAAAAAACTCCTTGAGTCTTCAGGTAAAAAAACATGTTTGTACTTTTGCATGAAGGATTTTTTTCCAAGTTTTACTGATTTGTGTTTATTAAGGTCTGCTTGTATACCTCTTGTTGCACCAGAACTATCTTCACTATCAGACACTGGCTCTCTGAAGGCTATGGTAGAGTCGTTGGCCCCGGCACTGCTGGCTGAGTTAGCCAAACAGAGAAACAGTAGCTCATCTTCAGGAAAAAACAGCAACAGTCGGAGAAAATCCCCCTCGCCTTCTGCCCAAAGAAGTGAATTTTTCAAGTCAAGCAGCTCAACTGCTCATAAAACCAGTTTATCCAAGGTAGTTCATAATACACTAGTCAGTTATGGGTTTAACGTAAAATTATTTAATCACGATTGAAACAAAAAGTAGAAAGTATGATTTCTACAAAATGTGTTTTTTGCATTATATATAATTAAAAGAAACTGGTTTTGTGACTATTTTTCTGTTTAGTGGATGTTTGTGAGGTCAGGCTACCATTTCCAAATTATTTGGGTAGTGGTGGTGATTGGGTTCTTGGCAGGCTGCTAGACGTAATTGTGTGCGACATGCACTAATGCTGAAACTAGATCATTTAAATAATAAAGGGTATTTTATACTTTTTTAAAAACTTATTTTCATATTTTTCTGTCTGCTGTAGGGTGTAATACCTAAGACTTCTACTGGTCCTGGTACATCTTGCTTGCTAAGACTGAAGAACATTCCATATGACGTCCACCACGACAATCTCGTTGAAGCTATAAAACCATTTGGGCCAATTCATACTCTCATACTTCTAAGAAAAATTCATCAGGTATTTAAGTTAATACCATTATTTCTAAATATGTGTAATGTATTATGTTTTTCATGTGGTTTTAAGAGCTTTGATGGTTTGGTCTGCCTATTGGTGCTGCATAAATAAACGGCAAAATTATTCAAGTATTCCTCGGCTATGATTTGGAGTTAAATTGTTCTTAATTATAAGTCTATTTATCGGCTACTCTCTTATTTGTACCTTATATGCACTGTATTTTCCCCCCATGGCAAAGTAAATTTGCTGTCGCCTGGAGACATAATTTGCGTCTCCTGGAACCATGTATATGTGTATAATATAAAAATGTATTGATTCTCACAATAGTAGTCTTAGTTTTTATTAAGTATAACTTAAAATAGTAATTTAAAAATAGTTACATTGATGGTACATGATATATATGTAATCCAATGGTCCAATCCAATTATATATATATAATGTGTGAAATTGCCATTTTTGTTGTTAAATATTTTGTGTTGACTCTTTAGAAGTAAGTCAAGTTTATATTTGAAACTTTTTGTAGGCATCAGTGTGTATGGAGAAGGAGGAGGATGCCTATGCATTGCTTAAATGTAAGGACCTAAAGCTTGGGGGCAGCCTTATTGACATCTGTATGGAAAGGGTACAGTAAATTATTTCAGTTCTTATTTCATTCCAATGTTAAACTAAGCCATATCACAATTTTAATTGTTTTCTGTTTATACATAGGATGCCAATAAAGAACAACAGAAGAAAAATGTTGCTAAAAAGTATGTGCTTTTATTTATTTATTTATGCTTATGAATGGTGTTGTATGTTGCCATGTAAAAAAAAATATATCTTTTTTTCTAGAAAGGAGTCCCACCCTGCTGTTGAAAAAACATTAGTTAAGCCATCACAAATGGCTAAAGCAAAAGAAGTGCGTAAGGTGACACTAACACCTAAAACCAAAGAAGTTGCTAAAGTGTCACGAACATCCCAATCTAATGCAACAATGAATAAGGACATAAAAGAAAAAGGAAAATTAGCTGTGAAAGCTAACCCAGCTACAAAAGTTGCAAGTAAGGTTTAAGATATTTTCTCAATCATTTATAAAACTGCATTGTTTATTTTCAGGTTCTAGTAATTTAAATATTAATTTAAATAAATTTTAGTAGTAATTTTAATAAAATTGTAATGTATGTAATGTAAAATGCTTTAAGATTTACAATAAATTGTAGTAGCAGGACATTTAAATGCATTTAATGATATGTTATTCAACCCTTGCGTGATATTGCTGGAATTACAACTTGTTGCTAATCTGTGTGATCTAAAGTATAACAATAGTGCAGTTTTGGAATTCAATAATTAGATGGTGTAGGTCTACATTTGTTTCATTCTATTGTAAGTGAATGATTTAGAAACTAAGAGGTTTTCATGTTTTTGTTTGTTTTTCAGAAGAGACGCCAGTTAAAAAAATTGTAAAGAAGGTAATTTACTTCTGTGCCACCTATTTTTTGTGTATGCAAAGTGAAGTTTGATAGGTCATTCTGCAAACTCTATTCATAAGTAAAGCTCCTTATTCTGTAGATCAGGAGTCACCCACCTTTTTGAAACTGAGAGCTACTTTTTGGGTACCAACTAATGCGAATGGCTACCAGTTTGATACAACATTGTTAAAACACACATTTATTACCTTTAATTACATGCTACTATAAATAATTATATATTGTAACTTCCGTGGGTCGTGCGGAAAGGATGAGACAGATGTAAACAAAAGTCCTGTTTTATTAACACCGTCGGATAACTCGCGGTTACATTTCCGCCATCATTTTCCTCGCATCGCCCGGAACATCGGAGCACACACTCACCGGTTCACTCCCAAAAACTCTTGCTCCCTACACACCTGGACTAGGCTTCTCCCTCCCCTCTTAGCGCCCACACACACACGAAGCACGTTGGTAACCCCTGCTGTAGAAACAGATATTTTGTAGCTAAGAAAAATATTATATGAAATAGGGCTGTCCGCAAATAATCGATTATTCGTTGGTCGACCAAAAAAATTACTAGTCGGCCAAATTCCATTGGTCGAC
>JAOTRQ010104195.1:0-10032 GCA_028565875.1 Hoplisoma paleatum | reverse complement strand
TAGAACAGGCCCGCGGGCGACTCATGAGGTCCTCGCGGGCGACCTGGTGCCCACGGGCACCACGTTGGTGACCCCTGCTCTAGAGAGTCTAGCTTTGACCTGTCTGATACTCAGAAAGGGTATAGAACCAGTCAAGAGATTGTTAGAAATTTAGGGGAGTAGTATGGATCACTTGGTCCCACACTGATGCAAAGTGTTTAGCAAAAAAATCGCATTCCTGCTTTAAAGTTTCGGGATCTCAAGATATTGTGGCTTGCGTACCATTCTCCATTCTGATTAGCAGTGTTGTGCCAGTTCACAGCTTTTCTGAACTAGTTCAAGTTCAGTTCATACATGCTCAAAGTGAACAGTTTTGTGAGCTGTTAAAATTTCCAATTTTAATTCTGAACTAGTTAAAAGTTCAGTTCATTTCACTTTTTCGGCCTTTGGGGAGAGCATAACTCTTTCTCTAGCTATGCCTACATATAATGATTTACTTAAAGAAACTGTCTGACCTAACTAAAGAGAGTTAGTACTGTAATAAACCAAGGAATGTATAGGTCTTGTACTATAAATCATCAAAACGCATTTACTATGAGTAATATAACATTCTACTTATTAATGACACAATCTCATGATTAATATATCTTCATATATGAGTAAATATCATCCTAATAATCTCTATTATGTGGAATATTTAACACACCAGCGATGATGCTCAGTTTTCCTTCCACAGTCTAAAAACATGCAGGTAAAGCAAACTGAAAAGATCAAATTGTCCATGACTATATTTTATGTCACTAGTGTCTATCTCTATCTATTCGTTTATCGTCCGATTTCCCAGTTCCGGGGTAGGACGTTAGTGTTTGGAGCAGATTTTTCCGTCCGGGTGCCCTTCCTGACGACAGGAGAGACTACCGGACAGTTTCACATTTCCGATCAACCTTGTGCATGTTTTTGGACTGTGGGAGGAAACTGGAATACCCGGAGGAAACCCATGCTGACATGGGGAGAACATGCAAACCCGACCCAGGGATTGAACTCGGGACTTCTTGCTGTGAGGCGACAGTGCTAACCACGGTGCCGCCCTTTAAGGACTCCGCCCACTTTCTGGCTCCACTCAGAGAACGAGCATGCTTGTTTGTTTGCTACCTTTAGCTAGTTTTTAATGAAGTTTCGAAGTTTATATTGTGTTTGTTATTATTTCAAAGTGTATAGACTTACTGGACTTTATATCATTTATCGTAAATGTAGCGCATCTGTTATTTCACCCTCATACTTTTAAAAACGTTGAAGTATCAACTTAAGCATTTTACTCAAGTAAAAGTACAAAGTAAAAACTCCTTAAATTATAAAAGTACAAGTAATGTAAGGAAAACAAATGCCAAAAGCTTAGGCTGCACCACAGAGACCTAAAGTGCATTACCCACCCCCACAAAAATCATTTTTCTAAAAGCCTTAGAGATTATAATGTATGGAAGCCCCTTCGCTCCACCTAAAATAAAAATCCAGCACATATTTTTTTCTCATCATTAAGTCAATTGCTATCTCATTAATTTGACTTACTAAGTCATTATTTTGAGATATTAAGTCATTATTTCGACTTACTAAGTCATTATTTCGACTTACTAAGTCATTATTTCAACTTACTAAGTCATTATTTCAACTTACTAAGTCATTATTCGGACTTACTAAGTCATTATTTTGAAATACTAAGTCAAAGACGTTATTTTGACTCAGGTGAATGTTTACATACAGACTCTAATTACTGAACTACAAAGTATTTTATATGTATTATATAATTTTGTGTATAAATCTTATAGAATAGTTTGAATTCCGAATTTGCTGTGGAAATTTTAAATAATTTATATAGATTTATACATACACATGTAAGAACCATACAACAATAGCGCCACCTATTGGTTTGAGAACAAAAAAACTTTAGCGAAATGTGATAAATTTTATTTTAATATATTTGTGTTTAAGTGTATAATGCATTGCTAAAATCAAGCTATTTTCTAGAACACCAAAGACACAGAACTGTAGGATACATACAGGACACCTTGTCATGGTCACACACTCCTCAACACAAGTACACGTGTTGTAATTATAGAACTACAGACTCTGACTGTAAACCTTCACTTGCATTTTTGAATATTAAAAAGGTAAAAAACATATGACTTATTATCTCAAAATAATGACTTATGAAAATGAGAAAAAATATGTGCTGGATTTTTATTTTAGGTGGCGGGAATGGGCTTCCATAAATAATGTTTTATAAAAATGTTGAAACATTTTGGGACGCACTAGGCTACCTGTATCAATCACATACAGTATATACCCATTAAACATGAATACATTTTAGCAATACCAAATCTATTAGAGTAGACCATATATGTTTATTACTGAGGAAGAATTATTTATGATTATTTATGTGCTTCATGGAGATAAAAAGATGATGAGTAGTTTCCTGTACTTGGGAGCGCAGAGCAGCGCATTCGAAACGAGTTGTTTTTGCATCCAACTATTTAAAAAATGTAACGGTCAGGGATGTAAAAGGGTTGTCTGGTCATCCTGACTACCAGGGCTGGACTGGGACAAAAAAATCGGCCCTGGCATTTTTGGTTTAGACCGGCCCCTCATAATTAGTGGAGCACAACTGACTTGTAATTTATGTTAGTGGGGTTACAGAGAACTGCGACATGTAAAAAAACAAACTAATTAATTACAAAATTACTGGTTAAAGTCATTGGATTCAATATTAGCATTATTATCACAATCACAAATAAATTTCTTACCATGACAATATCCAACAGACTAAATACCAAATATCTCTTTAATCAACAGCAACATATTAAATTGATAAGAAGTTTGGTGCCAATTGTAAACTGCACATTTCGTCTGCTCTGTGTAGTTAAAAAACATTGGAATTCTCAAATATGTAATTTCTGATTTTTTCTGATATAACAGTTGTATTTGAATTCTTCAGGTTAAAGGCGCTCCCTCATTTAAACAGAGCTGATTTATGAACTCATGCAACACAACTTTTTTTGTAAAAGCATTTGATACTGTTTTACTCTTATTCAGTGTGGACAAACCTTTTGCTAATCTTACTTTTTTACACTTTTGTCATGCTTAAATTGCAAAGCTTTTACTTATCATTTATCAGTTTTAAAATCTGTTATCTCACTTGCTTTTTAAAACATGTCGAACCAACATGTCGGCAACAAATTTAAGCTACTATGCAGCCTTTCAATACACTTTTAACCTAAATATCTAAAATGTTGTGATGTAGCTTAAAATGGACACTTGCTGTTCATACAACACTTCTCAATCTTGACTGTTTGCTATTTTATCAGAATAAGGGGGATGCCAGATTTTGGGAAGTATGAGAATACCAATTAATATTGATACTAATCAATCGCCACTTCTCATCATGTAATAAAACTAACGTTACCTTCCATCACCTCAAAGTCCCTGTGTTATCCTAACGTTTATTACCTGTGTATGTGCTTTACTATCCAGCTCAGTTTCGGTTTCTCTGTCACGAACCTGCATTTCTGGCTGCTGCTGTTTCCTCTACAGAGGACGCCGAGGCTCCAGCAGCGAACATGTCTGTGATTGTAACAAACTGTTACACAGTTTGTAGTTTTTACAGCGAGACTTGTAACTTCTCCGCACATCTTTCTCTCCTTTAACATTCGCGCTGAACGTAGTGGGAGTTACAGTAGAGCACCCGCTTTCGTCCTGTATCCTGATTGGTTCAGACCACTGTCTATATCAAAGATGGGCCAATAGGCCGCGTCCTCTAAATTCTGGGCCGTCTCTTAGAAAAAAAGACAAAAAAAAGAAACATCGAACGGCATCGGCCCTTGAGGACTGTCGGCCCACCGGGCAAATGCCCGGTACGCCAGATTACCAGTCCAGCCCTGCCTTCTTGCATAGTGTTTATGTGAAACTGTATTCAGATTTGGTCAAATACTTTCAGATTTGGTGAAATACTTACAAGGCTACTTAAATGTGTTTTTATTTTATTTTTGAAATCTAGTGTTTTACATGTTGTTGTTATTTTGGTGCACATGTTTACCTTCTAGCTATTGGCAATAATTTTGGCATGCATTCGTGTATCTGTGTGGGCTTACTTTTGGGTACAGAGAAACTCACATAGCATGTAAATATATACTAGTGCTTGGTATGTGGCATATTTCCGCTGTGCACCTAGTATTTCAAGGATAAAACAGATTAAATTTTAGCCTTTCCTTTTAAAGATTTTACAGGTTTGGTAAGCTTTAATAAATCTTATTTATTTATGTGAGTAATATGTATCTAATGCGACTTATAAGCTGTTATTCAAATAAAGCAAACTGAATGTCTTTTTGGACCAATTGATAAAAGCAATAATGTGGCTGCATAAATATTCATACTGTGCATACATAAATTGTTGAAAAAATGTTGTTAAACTTACTGTCCAAAGACATACAGCCAAGTCAAGTGGATGTACTAAAACGTGTGTGTACATAATACAATGACATCATGTTCTTTTAACTTTCTCACATACTCTAGTCTGCCACAACCACATTTCATGATGGAAATGTTTGTGATTGTAGTCTGATGCCAGTTCTCCACCAGACATAGCACTTTGCATTTAAGGCAAAAAGTTCTTTGCTTGTTTAAGGCAGGGGTCAAGGCTTAGAAATGTTTAAGGCAAGGGTCAACAACATGGGCGACTCATGAGGTCCTTTCGAGCGACCTGGTGCCCGCGGGCCTGTTATAAAAATAGCTGCATATTTTGCATATTGATATTTATTTGTTTCCTATCTTGTTAAATTATTGTTGAAAATTATTGTGAGAAATCATTTACACGATCAGCATCATCACATAGATGAATATCAATAATTATTAATAGTAACATGTAATTAAATTTATGATGTTATAAATTTGTGATTTCACAAGAGTGTATCAAACTGGTAGCCCTTCGCATTAGTTGGTACCAAAAAAGTAGCTCTCCGTTTCGAAAAAGGTTGGTGACCCCTGCTCTAGGTTTAATAGTGAAAGTAAGATCATTTACACATGCACAATGCAATGGGAACTCAAGGGATTGGGACTGAACAGTGGTGGTTCTGGGAGCATAAATAATCATTTTCAACCAAGAATTGGTCACCATAATCCTTCAGTTCAGACTGTAATCCCATTGAGAGTCTTTATAATGTTCTGGAGAAGGCTTTGTGCTGTGGTCAGACCCAACCGTTATCAATGCAAGATCTTGGTGAAAAATAAATGCAACACTAGATTGAAATAAATGTCATCACATTGCAGAAGCTTATAGAAACAATGCCACAGCGAATATGTGCCGTAATAAAAACTAAAGGCAGTCCAACAAAATCTTAGTGTATGACTCTATTTGGCAATTTTTTTTGGCAAGGCAGTATATTTTCTCTTTGTGTAGAAGTTGTAGCTGCCCCACCATGTGATCTGAAAATTAATAAAAAGATTACTATCTGTATGTGCCAGGGTTGTGCAGATTTGTGCCTTGAAAGCAGTTTGTGCTCGCACTGTTTTAGAGAAAGTAAGTATTATATTTACCTGTTACGTCACTCAGCCCCTTTTACTCTCCTACTGCACTAAACCATTCATTTGACTGTGCTATTTCTCCTGTTATAAGAGAAAACAGAATAGAAATACTGTAGAAACACTGGTAATGTTATAATCTCAAATATTAAGTGACAGAAATATTAGAAGTCAGACAGACTCTGCTTAGTTTCAAATTATTTAAATGCATGCTGCCTGTCAACAAGCTCAACAAATTTTACATTTTACATACTATTGCACAGATACATTACATTACATACATAATATTATTATAGGATGCGATAGTGGAATAATCAAAATGCAACAACTTTGTAGTGTAATGCAGTGACATGTTGTTGTTGTTACAATTAATGTTACAGTAAAATATAAAAAAATAAAGGACATCCCACTTTTTTCTTGCTTTTAGATCTTTATATAGTGCATGTATGGGTTTAAAAAAGGTTTGAGGGAATCCAAACTTCTGTAATACTTTATATAAGAAAGGCCTTGTAGTCATGCCCCGGAGATTTGTTTGATCATATTTAAAGGTTATGTCGAATGTTGTTCTGTGTCTGTCTGTGCAGAATAAAATCGTTCTCGTCCAAACTTATATTAGCATCTGCTAGTTCAGAAGATAGCACTGTTTTTAACACAGGCTTTATTTATATATAATTTAGTAATAAAATATAATTACAGAATTAAAAAAGCACAAATGTATCTTTTTGCAGTACAACCAGGGCCAATAAAAGATGTTTTTGATGCAATCTGGACAATAATGTGAAGCTGGTGATGTAATGGCTCCTATTGATACTGTATTATAATGTAAAACATTTTAACACACATCAAATTACAACAGAAATAATGTTTCTATTTGCAGCACAAAGCAGGGCACATTTAAGAAACGTCATTGGCAATAAAATGCTAAATGTTTTCTAAAACAGCATAAGAACACTGTTTTTACAGCTCAAACCTGGCACATGCGAATAGTACTACAGTGGTACATTGAGATCAACTTGTATATCAAATTTATCACATTTTTTTAAAAATTAAGACACACACATGCTTAGCAAAATGTGATGTTGCAAGCTCTCCCTGCATACTTTTTTTTTTACTCACGCTTGGTGTGGCTGTACTCTACTTTATCACATTTCAATCACATCAGCCAAAACAGTACCAGCAAGATGGATTAAATTTACCACGATATCCATCAATTAGATGACACTAAATTTACAATGTGGTCAGTCAACTAATTGTCAGTAAATAGCTATTGCTTTTTATAACAATGTCACTATGAAGAAGCAATGGCATGCGTTCAGCATTTAACATTTTTCCACGGCAAAGATTTTGGAACTAATGTTATAATCACGAAGTGCGCTCTACTACAAATACTCACCTTTACTATTGCTGATGTCATCTCATGACTGTTTCTGTTAATCTTTTCTTATTCTGACTATAATGTACAAAGTATTTTAAATTGCATATACATATTTAGCCATAATGTCTAGATATAACAATTTAATTTAGATACTTAATAATATAGCATTAAACAATACTTTGTACCTAATAATTTACACAATGACTAATAGACACCACTGTTGGTACATAAACAAGTGTGATTGAACTGAATCAACCCAAGTTAATTTTGTTTAGATTACAGGCACTGATTCATTATAGTAACTTTGATCTTGAAACATTAATTTAAAAAACAAAATTTATTAAACAAACGAGGAGACAAAAGAGCTTAATTCAAAGGCAGTTTACTTTTTCCCAACATGAAAGGAAATATATTTACAAAAATCATAGAGGATTAAACTATTTTCAGAAAAATATTACACAAGAGAAACAAAGCGCTTGTTACATAGTAAGTCCAATTATAACTATTCTTCATTTCACTCGCAAAATGTATGCACCATTGAAACACTTACACATTAAAATCCTCTCTGTTAAATTTTGGGATAAACATAAAAACAATAATACTTTAGAGACAACACATTTCTGAAATGGCAGAATCAGGAACACACACAACAAATCCAGGACGAATTTACAAACACATCACTTCACTGGGCATGACAAAGGTTGTCCGTTCACAGGGTTACCAGAATCACAAAGTTGCTGAGAAATGCATAGGTGCAAGT
Source organism: Hoplisoma paleatum (assembly GCA_028565875.1). Lineage (NCBI taxonomy): Eukaryota > Metazoa > Chordata > Actinopteri > Siluriformes > Callichthyidae > Hoplisoma > Hoplisoma paleatum. Next base: position 2,350 of record JAOTRQ010104195.1, on the reverse strand, counting down.
CTGGTGCCTATTACATCCTTCAATTTTAGATTTTCTGTTGGTAGCAGTCTAAAGCAAAATGTTTTCGTTAAAAACGAGATGTTTAATACTGGCTACACCAAACTCACTGCACTTGCTTTATTTAAGATAAAATTTGAGGAATTTTGAGAGTAAGAGAAAAAGCACCTGTACGCTTTATTTTCTCTTGTGCAAATTGAAAATTTAGTACAGGTGCTGAGCAGTGTATCCACTGAGAAACTATCAGTCCCACCAAGCACACAGTCAAAAATGTGACACATACAAGCCAAGTGTGCTTATCAACAGTTTATGGTTGGTCATTTCACTAATCCAACTAATCCAGTTAATGTGGCTTAGTATTAAACTGTAATTGTAGAATAAGAGTCCCAAAGTTAAGACTGGACATTGAACCTCTTTTTTCTATCATTCTAGGGCACTTTTACTGTACTCCCACTCCCCAAAAGCACCCAAACAAAAATAAATAAATAAAACCAAGCCAAAAGACTTACTGTGCTCATCATTGCTGGCAGATGACATCTCTTTCATAAACAAAAGTACAAAATGTCAACCCCCCTAACTATAAGCACAGACCATATTTATTATTTTTATATTCATATTTATATATTTATATGTGTAGATATATACAGAACTATGCCTATGCAGTCCAACACAAGGGTCTTAATGATAGCAGAGGGACTTAAAGCAGTTAATAGACCCAAGACACTGGCACCCACTGGCTGGTTGTGGAAACAACATCAATGGCTTCCTCCAGCAGTCGGATTGTTTCATCGATTTCATTATTGATGATAGTCATGTCAAAGTAGTGAGCGTAAGACTTTTGCAGTGCTTCGGATTCTTTTTGCAGTCTCTGCAACGACTCATCCTGAGGAAGAAAAGAAGAAGAGGGAGTGAGAATCACATTTAAGGTACATTTTAGAACGCTTTGCACTGACCAATTGATACCAGCTGCTTTAAATGTAAGATCACCTGAAAACCGATATTTTATGATGCTTTATGATATATGTAACTAGGCCGACCACTTCCAGGGAAACAAAATATGGCAGCTTAAGATATGTCTAATTTACCAATAAACGTTAATGCTTGCCTTTCATATATCTATGTAAGCCTATAGTAAATCAGAAACTTAATGGTGCAGTTGCCAAACATATTAAACAATTGTTAATTACAATTATATATCACTGCCTTATTTGCAGCGAAGGTAGTTTGGTGTCAAGAATGGCCACAAAGAAGCCAATACTCTACCAAAAAAACACACATCAAAATTATACCATCAAGGCCTGGTGTAAAGGCCCCATTAGATTGTTTATGCCTCCTGGAAAATATTCTGGTCTATAACATTTCTGGTTGTCTTTTATATGGTCAAAGACAAGTAAACATTTTGTTTCTACCTTGGATGGCATTTATGAAAAGCAAAATCATATATAAAAGTAATCATGAACTGTGGATGACTGATTGAGAATGTCAGTCCAAGCACAATTTGTGACTGACCAATAATGCATTTCATTCTTTTTTGTGTGGCATGGCTCAGTTATTATTTCCTTTAAAAAAATAAACAATTGAAAGATCCTCCTTAATGAATCCATAATGTTTGCCAGATACTGTTTACAGATGGAATTAAAGACAAAAAGAATGTTTTAAAGAAACTTTATTAGAAACATAACAATGTTGTCTGAGTGCACAGAAACCGGAGAGTGGAATTCATGGATCAGACTCTGTAAACATAAGAAACAATGCAACTTCAGTAAATCTGTCAGTATTGCCCAACACGTTTACAATACTACAGTAATAGTTGTAATAATAAAAAGTTTCGTAAACTCACAGAAAAGCTGGACGTCCAGTTGAAGCAAGGGCAGCAGTAGATTGTGCTCAGTCCGCATGGCCATCAGCTTTTCATGATTCATTCACTTAAACCATCTTTCACAAAGATGTGTAGGGCTGCAACAATTATTTTGCAGTCGACTATTCTGACGATTATTTTGATCACACCATCGATCTCAGCATTATAACAAAGATTTGTGATGCTAAGGCAATCATAATATCAAGAAATATATATTATAAGCAAAGCTGGCAGAAGTATACTGTGCTTAGGTAAAAGTACAAGTAATTTGGTAAAATAATTCAAATTGTGTATAACATTTTCTACTCAAGTAGAAGTATGAAAGTACATCACCATAAACGTTCTTCAAATGTAAAAATAAATGTAGGAAAAAGTGTTATTAAAATTTTTATATTAAATATAAGAATATTTTAAATTACATTTTTCAAACGGGATATATAGATTTTTTTTTGGAAGCACACAAGTATCGTGACAAATGTGTGTGTGTGTGTGTAT
>JAOTRQ010104184.1:0-10033 GCA_028565875.1 Hoplisoma paleatum | reverse complement strand
CACACACACACACACACACACACACACACACACACACACACACACACACACACACACACACACACACACACTGTACAACAACACACACATTATACACAACACAGCTCTCCAACACACACTGTACAACACACACTATACACAATTCAACTAACACACACACACTGTACAACCCACATACTGTACAACAATACAGCTCACTTACACACACACACACACACACACACACACACACACACACACACACACACACATTACAACAAACATACTATACACAATACAGCTCTCTAACACACACACACACACACACACACACACACACACACACACACACACACACTGTGTACTGTATTAACACAATGAACACTACACGTTTTGAAAACTCAGTAAACACTATACATTTCACACACACACACACACACACACACACACACACACACAAACAATACACTGTACACCTCACTAACACACAAATCAGAACCGAGCCTGCTGACAGTGTTAATAATGATCGAAAATGTAATTTGTGTTACTGATGATAATAATAATCACTTATATAATCATTTTCTCGTGTATTTTCTTGTTTATTTACCCTTTAACAACGAAGAACGGATCCTCCAGAGACATGTTGCTATTTTATTCCTCAGTGAAGCCGGAAACAACGACACGCTGTTTACAGACCAAGTACAAATAATAGAATAAAAGTCCCGCTGTCAACGTAACTAATGAAAGCTTTTAACTCCAATCTACAAACTCCATTCTAGTTTAGAAATCATGGAAAACATCCTGGACCGCTGCTGTTCACAGAGTTGCCCAATTGTGCTGAATTCAAATGTTTTTGTTGTATTTTGTACTTTTCCACCTCAGAAATATACAGGCTTCAGTTATTATCACACGTGCACTAGTTTATTAAACATTTTCAATATAAAACGAATCAGGTTCGTCAGTAAATCTCGAGGTTTTTAATGCTCAGCCTGGATATTATAATTGTAGCGGAAACCAGCACGTGTAGCAGCAATCTGAACTGCTAACAACAAAATAACTAACCATGTCAGAACTGTCCTGGTTACTATGGTAACCCTCTTTAATAACTAATCACCCGCTTGTGTTACACTTACCATCTACTGATGCTGAGCGCCACTCTAACAAGGCAAGTTCATACGCAGATCAGCTTCAAGGCCGTGTTTTGTACTTGTTTATGATAACAAGGTATAATGTGTCTGACACACACACACACACACACACACCGATCATCACAGTTCCACAGTAAGAGACCAATGAGAAGGAGACACACTTGTGTTGGGGTGTATTACACATGTCCACTCTTTATTAGTGTTTAATGTTTGATCCTGAAGTCGCATGCACATCGCACATGCAGGGCATTACACACCTGGTCGCCGTGGCGATTGGGTCTGTTACACTGTTTATGATGTGGGGAGGGATCTTTCATACAACCGGTCGTAGGGTGCAAGAGCTTCGGGTGTCAGTGTACACACGTCAACCTAGCTCACACACACACACACACACACACACACACACACACACACACAATCTCTGCTATGTTTCCTATTGTGGTTAGACAAGTACAGTGGGCAAATGAGGGGCATCTTCCTGGGATTCTATTGTTGGCATATTTACTCTGTCTCTCTCTTACACACACACACACACACACACACACACACACACACACACACACAGTTCCTGATAAATTTGGCAGCACAGTCACAGAGCCCTTACTTTAGGTAAACCAGAATACAACACAAACAACACACACATTCAACATCACAACATCTGTATCTCCCAAAATGTTAAATTCCAGAGAATGTTTTTACATTTATGAGCTTTTGGTTTTGAATGTGGTGCTTAATAAAAAAAAAACAAAGAAACTAACACACACACACACCAAACTAAGTTAATGTTCGCACACTGTGTGTCGAAAACGAGACTCATACATGAGATGTTATTGTGGTTCTATCCGGTCATAACGAGAGATATTACAGAACGTCTAAGATTACGATTCTATAAGAATAAGATGAACATGGGACGTGAGAAGAAGTTGATGAACAGAGTAAAATAAACTGTGTGGTTTGCGCGGCCTGTAGCGTCGAGTTAGAAGAACGTAACAACGCCCTCGAATACACGAGTCTGATCACTAGTGCAATAAAAACCTGAGAGAACCGAATCCATCTGTTCCACAAACATCCATCGTTTAGCTCAGATGTTTTCTGACATGAAGTCTGTTTACTGTTTATGATTCGCACCCGACTTGTACGTACAGTAAATCACAGAAAGAAGCCAAAGGCGGGAACGATGTAGAGAAGATCGGAAGCTTTACGGGAACAATGCAGACGCGAAACGTTCAGCTACGGATATTATTCATCATTTTTAACGTGGAAAACACTGATGGAACGGGTTCGAGCAGAAACACACACAAGACTTATTGTATCAATTCGACGTGTTGGGCTTGAAATGTGGCCGCTGTGTCTTCGATTTGATTTGCGATTTGTCTCCACCTAGTGGACACTCTGAGCAGCGCTTTTTTCCCAACAGTGTTTTCTCTCTCCAGGCTGAGGACGGTTTGTGGGTGCTGTGAGCGAGGAATCAAACCTCATAACATCCTCACATGGGGGGGAGGGGGGTCCTCCGATTCCTCCCACAGTCCAAAGACAGACAGGAAAATTGACGATATAGAAATGGTTCCGTATGTGTGTGTGTGTGTGTGTGAGAGAGATCCTGAACAAAATTAACTGCCGGTAACACTAGAACTTGTAATTAGACTGACAGAAATGGACTCTTATTATGACGAGACTTGACATGAACGTCTGGATTCGTCTCCCAACAGTAAACGGACCCCTGAGCAATTCGCCTGTTCAGTTTAGATTCATGTAGGTTAAATGTTTATGAAACATGGGCTGTAACAATCATTTATTGTTCAGATACTGTATAAAGGGTTCAATTCTCAAGGCACAGTGTTTATCAATTAAATAATTTAGATAACGAAGCGTCTGCGAGAGAAACGACTAAACCATCATAAACTTAACAGCCATTTCGCTTTAGGAGATTTAAAAGTGCGTGCGATAATAATAATAAAATTTTGTTTAATATAAATTTCATTGGATCTTCGATGTGACAGAATAAAACATCTAATAAAGTATAAAAACAAAGAGACGAGAACAAAGTGACCAGCCTAGCACAACTTATATTGATTTATATATATATACAATATAAATGACGGCCGTGTCCAGGTCACAAGTGAGGCATCGAACAGAACAACTGCTCCCCGGGCGCCGTGGCTAAAGCTGCCCACCGTTCAGGACACGTGTGTCTCACTGCTGCCACCTAGTGTGAGCGTCTCTCTCTCGTCTCGACGGTCGAGCTCGAAATATTTGACATGATTTAGTTTGTAACCTATAACGCTTTTATGTGTAACTGCGTTTTGATACGAGCGCTTTTATGTTTGAAAGGATTTGAAATGCGCTTTGCATTGGCGTCGCGTGACTCGTCGGGGATGTAAACGCGCACCGGGTTTGGACGAGTAAAGAAAGACAGTTTATAAACAGATGAACGAAATGTGTACGAGTGTTATGAGACGCGGTCCTGAATAAACGTGGAGGAAACAAGACGTGTGTTTATATGATGCACAAGGCACGGTGGCTCCAGACTCCCGTCCATCATGCAGCACTTATATTAGTACAACACTGCATATAAGGACAGACAGACAGACATAAAGCGAGGTTGTCGGTGTTCGTACGGTGTGTCCAGTATTAACATTTCACTGAAGTTAATCGCCTGATGTAAAGTAGAAAAGCTCCAGACCAGAGATTTTTTAAATGCCATAAAAATAACAAATAAATAAACAAATAAACAAACAAATAAATGATCTGATACGATTCTGGACCCCCCGAGTGTCTGATTCCTGCAGCCAAAACATTAAATGAGAATAAAGAGAGATTCAGTATAATGTGTGTGTGTGTCGGTCACAAGAACCGTAACACACCCGCACCATCCAAAGCAGAGGAATTAGTAATAGTAATACTAGTACTACTAGTGATAATAGTAATAATAGTAATTATAGTGATAATAGTAATTATAGTAAAAGTATTAATAATAGTAATTATAGTAATAATAGTAATTATAGTTATAATAGTAAAAGTATTAATAATAGTAAAAGTATTAATAATAGTAATTATAGTAATAATAGTGATAATAGTAATTATAGTAAAAGTATTAATAATAGTAATTATAGTAATAATAGTGATAATAGTAATTATAGTTATAATAGTAAAAGTATTAATAATAGTAATTATAGTAATAATAGTGATAATTAGCGAACATGAGAACGAAACGATAAAACAATACAAAACAATTCCAGCCTGGATGTGCTGAGCGTACTGACGTGTGTGTGTGTGTGTGTGTACTACAAGACAACTGAACTCAACCATACTAAACACACAATATGTGTGTGTGCTTGTGTGTGTGTGTGAAACCCGAATCCCTTGCATTAATGACAATAATAGATTACGAATGTACTAAAAGTTCTGCGGTCGCATAAACGCTGACGGGATCACCGGATCACCGACACGCATCATTCTACTGGTTTAGAGGGTGATGGGGTGTGTGTGTGTTAAACCTGACCCACTGAGGTTATAAAACACAGAAACCAGACACACATGCATTCACACACACACAAACGTGGCTGACCCCTGAACTTTAGCATGGGTGTGTGTTGGGATGAGAAAGGGTAAGACTCCTGCGCTTAGAAAAGATCTGACGGGCAACCGGACGGGGCCCCGGGCGAGGCACCAGGGGAGGCACCGGGCGGGGCCACAGCGGTCCCAGAGTGCACTTAGTAAGGAAGTGAAGAGCTCCGTCCGTCTCCAGTCCTTTTCCGTGAAGACGTCCGCGTCCCGATTGGCCGATCCCTGCAGAACTGGCGTCTCCGTTTGCCGATCGAATGTAAACTGCAAACGAGTGCGCAGACCAAACGCCCAGGACCATCAGTCCAGATGAAAAAATAGGAATCATTAATGTAATGAATGTATCAGATCATTATTAGTATTGTTATGGACAGAATCTCTTCTCTGCTGTTGGTTTTTCAGGAGACGACGCCCCCAGGTGGCGGCCGAGAGTCTGAACACGAGACCCGGTGTCAGTGAACCGATGATAATGATTCTCATCCCCTTCAGTCGTGTTTAATGTTAAATCAGTCATGCAGGATTCCTCTGTGCCCCCCCCCCCCCAAAGAAACCTCACACACCCCAAAGTGGTAATAAAATCATGAACGATCCAGCGGCGCGTCGTTCTCTATACCAGCTACCCATAATGATGTTTCCCGTTCCTTTCATGTTCCCATCGTTCTGCTCTTCATGCATCCTACTCAGGATGAACGTGTGAGGTGTTACAGCTCCCCCTTCCTGCTACAATCATGACCCCATTTATACCATCCCGTTACTGTGATGTTCTCATTCATTTTATACAATTCCCAATATTGTTATGTTCCCATTGCTGTTCCCACCCCTCTCATGTTCTCGTCCCCTCGTTCCCATTACTGTGATGTTTCTGTTCCTTTAATATGTTCCCACTGCTGTTATGTTCCCATTGCGATTATGTTCCCGTAACTGTTCCCATTCCTGTTATGTTCCCGTTCCTCTTATATGTTCTAAACGTTCCCATTACTGTTCCCGCTCCTCTTATGTTCTCGTCTCTTTGATACGTTATACGTTCCCATTACTGTTATTTTAGCATTACTGTGATGTTCCCATTGTGTTCCCGGTCCGCTTACGTTCCCGTTCCTTTTTATACGTTCCCATTACTGTTATTTCCCCATTGTTCGTATGTTCCCCGTTCTTTTGAAATGTTCCCGTTGCTGTTCACCACGCCCCCAGGCGATGAGGTCACTCAGCATGTAGAGTAAACAGTGATGATAAAACTCATCAGTAGCAGGCTTTGATGCCATTGGCTAGTTTTGCAGTAGGCGGAGCTTCGAGCTCTTTTGCTTTGAATTTTTTTTTGTTGTTGTCTTTTGAACTTTTTGGTCTTTTTCCGAAGTTGCAGCGCGACGTGTTCCAGCCTGGATCAGCTCTCTGAGCCGGGAGAGACGAGACACTAGGGGGCGCTGAGTCCAGCCCCTTCCTCTCTCACATGCTACAAGAGGTAGCGAGGCAAGACAGCGCCGTCCCGTGGTGTGAGAGAGCGCCGCTCGAGGTCGGAGCTGCAGGGTCTCTTTCCTCTAGCTTATGAAGCACAGGAAGTTAGCACCAGTCGTCCTCGTCCGTCTCGCTGTACTGTTCCTGAAGGCTTTTGCGGGGAGGGCGGGGCTGTGCTGGACGGGACACGACGTGGTGCGGCGAGGCCCGGCGGTGAGGGGACGGAGACGAGGACGAGCGGTAGCCGTTGGGCACGCGGCGGTGGTGAGAGGCGGGGCTACGGCGGGAGGGGCTGTGACCGACGGAGCCGCGGCGCGGCGGATGGGCGTGGCCTTGGATCACGCTCTGCTCGTAGTTCGGAGGCTCGTATTCGAAATGCCGGTCGTAGTACGGAGGGCGTCGGGGCGAGGGCCGGCGGGAGGGGGGCGCCCCGGCGGGAGGGGCATCTCGCCGCGGGGTCGCAGGCGGTACGGGTTTTCTCGGGACCGGGGAGTAGGTCAGGTGAGGACGAGGGGTCGGCGGGGTCGCGGGGAGCTGACGGCGAGTACGGCGTGGTGTACTGGTGCCTGACGTCGAGGGGACCGGACTCACGCTCACCGAACTACTTCCCTAAAAAAACATATAAATCAATAATAAATTAATATTAATAAATAATAATAATAATAATAATACTGCTGCTCCTGAATTATTATAATAATATATTATAATATATAAATGTATATAATATTAGAAGCTGATGTCTATTGTACATTAGCTTGATATTGTAGGTGTACATAATATGTTTATTATACGTACTGTATATTGTACAACGTAAATTATATTAGAGATGATGTTTATTGTAATTGTACATTATATATATTATAAATGTTTATGATACTAGAAGTTGATGTATTAATATAAATGTATAAAATATAAGAAGCTGATGTATATTGTACATTATATATATAATAATAATAATATAACTGTTTATGATACTAGAAGATGATGTATACTGTACATTATATATAATAGTTATAATATATTATAAATGTATAAGATATAAGAAGCTGAAGTATATTATACATTATATAATAATAATATATTATAAATGTATAAGATATAAGAAGCTGAAGTATATTATACATTATATAATAATAATAATAATAATATATTATAAATGTATAAGATATAAGAAGCTGAAGTATATTATACATTATATAATAATAATATGGGACGTACTTGTCGGCGTCCTCTGCCGTCTCTCCCCTCGCTGGGTGATGGTGACCAGTGTGTGTTGTGTCGTGCTGGATGATGATGATGATGATGATATTCTCGTTCCCTGTCGTATCGTTCTTTATCCAGCGAGCTGTGATGATGATGATGATGATGATGGTGATGGTGATGATGACGTCGATCCTTCGCTCGTCCTCTCTCTCGTTCTCTTTCTTTAGCAGGAAGTTCACCGGACTGTGTAGTGGTGCTGAGATCGGTCCCCAGTCCTGTCACACCCACACACGGACCTGATGTTCACAACATGTTCCAATGGGATAAATCAACACCCCCCGCGGACCCTCGAGGACCCGCAGTGAGGGGGGGTTACGGGACCGCGGCTCTGTCCCAATAACCTTCTGATTCATGCTCCATCCACCATCACACACACTGATCGAATTATATTATTAATTTCTGTTTAATAACGAACTTATCAAACATTAGAACTGTAATCATGTCTTCAGAAGATCTTAATAAATAATAATTAAGTATTAATATTTATTCTTATAAGAACAATTACTGGATCAATCACGTCCCGGTTTGTTACAGAACTAAACATCTGATCAGAAGGTCGCCGGTTCGATTCCCAGAGTCGACAGGTCACCTTGAGTGAAGCACCGAACCCTGATTAAAATAGGGCTGCTCACCACTCCAGGAATGTGTGCTCACTACTACCCCCTAGTGTGTGTTTCTTTAAACAATACATCAATTTAAAGCACACACACGTACCCGCACACACACACACAGAGTTGTGTTACCTGTATCAGCGTCCGTGTATCGGGTCAGCGACCTCTCGGAGGTCCTGTGATTACGTTCCCTCTCTCTCCTCCTCCTGTTGTCGTGCCTCGGACCGTCCTCGGACTCCACCCGCTCCAGGGAGTAATCGTCCAGACGCACGCCCCGACCCGACCGCCCGTGAACCAGAGACGAGCTCGAGTGTCTCATCGGACTCACGTCAGAGACGGTCTGAGAGAGACAGAGAGACAAAGAGAGAGACACAGAGACACAGAGAGAGAGAGAGAGAGACAGAGAGAGAGAGATCATCATCATCATCATGAGACAAAGCAACAGACAGAGAGGAAGTGAGCGACGGCGGTACTTACACTGAGGTTATTTCCTCGCGGTCGGTTTCTTCGTCTCTGTAGAACAGAAAGCGTGCACGCACGCACACGCACACACACACACGGACAGACACACAGACGCACACACACACACACACAGTGTGGATTATGCATTAAACACGTCAGTATTTAAACTCTCATTCTGAACCTGTCGTGTGTGTGTTAGTGCGGTGAGTGTGTGAGCATGTCGACATGTACTGCTGACAGGGTGACGACAGATAGACTGTCTGTCATTATGTCTGTCTGTCTGTCTTACTCACAGACAGACATTTCCATGTCCTGGCTGAGGAGGGTGATTGGGTGATGTAGTGGTTAGAAAACATTCGTCCACCGGATTTTATCAAACCAACCGTCTATCTCTCCAACTGTCTGTCCACCCAACTAACCATCCGCCTGTTCATCCAAGCAACCAACTGTCTATCTGTCTATTCAATCATCCATCCAACCGACCATCTTGCTGTCCGTCTCTGTCAATCATCCATCAATCATCCATCCATGTAAGTGACAGGTGAGTCTGTTACTCAGGTACACAGGTGATATATGACTGGATTATTACATGAGAACAGTTGCATTAAACAAACATGAATGAACCCCCCCACCACCATAATCCCCCCCCTCACCCTAATTCTAACTGTGCTGGTGTGTGTTAGTGGTAAAGCGGGTGAGATGAATGAATGATGCTCACTTGATGATGATGTAGTGGGAGGCGGGGCATAGAGACCGTCCTCCCTTCCAGTGGGTGTGTTGTGTGAGTGTCCGAATGAACCGGAATCACACTCATTTCTACTGTCTGTAAAGACACAAGGACATGGTGGAGCTGAACATGCTAAACATCCACACGTGTGTGTGTGTGTGTGTGTGTCAAAAAGACTGGTACCATGTTATTAATGTAAATATAATGTTATATAATGTAAAAATAATGTTATATAATGTTATTAATGTGAATATAATGTAATTAATGTAAATATAATGTTATATAACGTTATTAATGTAAATATAATATTATATATTGTTATTAATGTAAATATAATGTTATTTAATGTTATATAATGTAAATATAATGTTATATAACATTATTAATGTAAATATAATGTTATATAATGTAAATATATTATATAATGTAAATATAATGTTAAATAACATTATTGATGTAAATACAATGTTATATAATGTTATTAATGTAAATATAATCTTATATAATGTAAATATATTATATAACATTATTAATGTAAATATAATGTTATATAACGTTATTAAAGTAAATATAATGTTATATAATGTAAATATAATGTTATACAACGTTATTAATGTAAATACAATGTTATATAATGTAAATACAATGTTATATAATGTAAATATAATGTTATTAATGTAAATATAATGTTATATAACGTTGTTAATGCACATATTTTTTTTTTTAATTTTATATACTTTATTAATCCCCGAGGGGAAATTGCAGGTTTTCGCATATCCCAACTTTTTTGTCTGGAAGTTGGGGTCAGAGCGCAGGGTCAGCCAATGTAC
>JAOTRQ010104163.1:0-10033 GCA_028565875.1 Hoplisoma paleatum | reverse complement strand
ACACACACACACACACACACACACACACGTACTCTCTCTCTCTCTCTCTCTCTCTCTCTCGCTCTCTCTCTCTCTCTATCCTGTAGTGTCATCTGCTGGAGAATTGCTCATATTACACAAGTTAACAAGAACTTCTTATTCGAGTTATTCATCCTCATTTTAAAATTTGTAACTGATTTATGCTGGGCAGGCAGAAACAATAAATAAAAACAAAAGCCAAGAATACACCCAGTATATATCACAGGGTACCTATCATTCACAATGAAAGTAGTTAAAGCACATGAAAATGTCAATAATATTCCCAACACCTAAGTTATACCACATAATAAAATACCATTCATTATACCATTATACCATTCCTAAAAATGGCTGTTCCAACTACAATATGTTCTCATCAACAGACACCAGCAGTCCGGGACTGTCCGACAACACATAGAAACTGCCCTGATTGTCACACCCATCCAAAACATTTAGTTTTGTTTTTACATTACTTGTTTATTTATTATGCTTTAAGTAGGGTGGATGATTTTGGCATTCCAGAGACCCAACAGCTCTTTAGTCTTAAGACTAGATAGACATGTACTTTGTCCAGATGCATAACTAATATTAAAGTTTAGAGACACTAGACAAGCAGTCAAGGTGGTCCTTTTTAAGGGTCTCTTTGAAGAACGTTTCCCACCGTGACCCAAATAAGGATCATGCGGTGGTCAAACTAAATAATGTATGAATGGATATAATAAATGTTTGCTTTTTATGCTTTAATCCATATTAAATCAAATGTTCAAATAGTCAACAGCCAGTGCATTTGAAATAGAGACTATGTAGTCACATACAAAAAGAGTTTTGTTGTGTTAATGTGCGATTCTCCAGAATGAACTTTAAATTGAACGATACAATAGACATACATAAGCTCTTTTTACAGTCTGTGGTTGTCTTAACTTAAAGAATAGCCAGTTGTCTGGCCTAAACACATGCCTGTAGTAAGCATGAGACTAAAGAAGTGTTTGTTATCCAGGGTTGTATAAGAGGAGTTGTCCGTAAACATCTCTTGCTGTTTCTAAGACACTAAATGCTTTTGCAGGGCTATAACAATTCAACCCTTGTGAAATTTACCCTTGACTTGAGTATCATCAGCCCAACAGTGTGCATATTCCTGACCGTAAAATATTCAACACTTGTATGCACATTTTGACTTGGTCTATAAGTATGTACTGTATGTGTATGTATTAAACTTCTAGCAGTAATGTAGTAAATACTTATTTTAGCTTTGGTTTGTTTCTCCAGGATCTAACGATCTTAATAAACTGGATGGCTGCTCATGCAGGGTGGAAGATGGTCTGGGTATTCTTCATAACTGATGCTTGATCAATAGTGCCTGTACATTGCGGTTTAGAAATAAGGTGTTAATCAGGGTGTGTCTCTCTATACACAAAGCTGATCTTCAATAGACTTTCCTTAAGTAGGCGAAAAATAAATCATTGAACAACAGAGGGCTATGTCAGTAGCAAGAAAGAGTAATGCAAACATGAGTGAATAGAGCCCAAAAAGAGGCATAATTTTACACCCATGTTGGAGTGTCATCGGTGGGCCGGGCGATTTAGCGCTGGAACGGCAGGAGAAGTCTGGAGAAAAAAGTGTTGGAAAGAAAATAATAATATGACTAACAGATAACAATAGTCATTGCCTTCGGCAATCACAGTAATTAATTGTGACCCGTTTGTTTTCAGTGTGTATTGAATAGCATTGATGCCATATCTGTTAATTAGAGCAACAGCAGTTAGTTATGGGCAAAACCTTCAGGAAGTTTTGCTGCATTATATACATACATGCAGTTGTGTGAGCTTTTTTAGATTACTTTAATTAAAGATTTCAAGACTTTCAAGACTTTCAAGAAAACTTTCAATCACATACAATTATTTTGTGAGGAACTGCATCCTCACACTCAAGCTGTGTGCCTCCTTCCATCCTCCGTGCCTCCCTCACAGCTCTTCCCACTAGAATATCCACACAGTAAACAAAACAAGTAGGTAGGATGAAAAACGCGAGTCAAAAACACTCGTGCATGGAGCCAAACAGCTTTTCATCCCGCTCGACCTTTATCCAACACTACTTGTTTTCTACAGAATCAAAACCCTCAGCACCTCTTTTTATGTACTTTGCTTTATAAAAACAGATGCAAATTACAAGAAGAACATATGCTTATTTGCCTTGCTTCTTCAGTTCAGCGTTCTAGTTCACGAGCATTGAGGTGTCCAGTTCATGAGCTGTTTGTATGTTTAAATAATTTCCATAAACCGACCAACCCATGTAGTCACATAATGGTCTAACGTTAATGTTAAAATGTAACACCATCACTAACGTTGGGTTTATTTTAGCCAGTATAAAGCGCCTCATTTAAACACACAAACACTAACTGGGCAAATTCCACCCATTAAATATGTTACTGTCTATGACTAATGTCAGGTGAAAATCACCTATTGAAAAAAACATAGATAGGAGAAGGGTATCAACCAAATCATTAATAACATCAATGAGCATTCTGAAGCTTCACCTTTGTCATTCATCTTGTTAATTCTGTTCTATCTATTTTTCTGTGTGTGATCTAATGGAAGCAGCTGAAAGGATTCAAATTGAGTTGATTTTAGACTGGAGCGTTGTACAGATGAACTGGGACAGTTTTTTTAACCACCTAATGTAACCCCATTCAAAATAATTGAGTAACAGATGGACAAACAAACAAAAAACCTCTTAAACAGGAAATTGTGTTTTTTTTGGCAATGCACTTCATACTGCAATTATATTGTAAGCCGAAGTATAATTTGAATACTGCATTATAATATAATATTTTGTTCTGTAAGAGGTTAAGACGACTCAGTAAATCCAGTTCAGGCTATTTTAAGAAGAGCTTCTTTCTTTGCTGTTGGCAGCTTTGAGTCCCTATGGAAACAAAGCTGTGTCATCCCTAAAGAAGACGAGCAGCCTTCTGAGAATTTCAACCAACCTGGGAGTCCCCTGGCACAAGCCAACAGCTTGAAAGCTCTTAACAACACACTCACAGAGTCACATTCACTGGATATATGACTGCAGTAATATCAGGTAAACATATGGCGGAGGAAAGAGAATCTAGGGATGATACGTGGGACTGTTGCTGTGTGTTTCACCTCAAGTTGGAATTTAAAATATGGTCAATTGGACTAGGATAGAGAAGATTGCAGATTGAAGATGCACTACCACCAAACTGCCATTGTTGGGCCCCTGAGCAAGACCTTAGACGTCACTTTGGATAAAAGCTTTTGCACCACTCTAAGCAAGACTTTATTTCCAGGGTTTAGATTTTGGCAACATAATGCTTTAAAGCGCAGGTTTAAAATAAGAACCTGCATTTTAAATGTATGATTGTCCCTTCTTACATAGCTATAGATGAAGGAAGGTGGTTGTTATAATGCAATTCCACTCTATTTCAAACATTCCACACAAATTACATTTACCATATCTTTTAATATGCCTAATTAAAACAGAAAGTCAAACTGCAGGAATTTAGTATGGCAAGAGCCTTACTAAATTTGTGAGGAAAAGTAACACACAACACATGACATCCACCAATTGAATACTGGAATGAATGGAAGGTACCGTACACATCACACCTTAATAGATAAAAAATGAAATTCCTTTCCTCCAACTGCGGTCTGCGTATACGAAACTGAGATGACATCTTTAATAATGTAACTGAGCATCTTAACCACAGACAACATAGTTTTATAAATGTCATCACTGTGAAACTAATAAAGGATTATCTCATCTTAAAATAATTATTCAGAACATCCAAAGAGAGAACATCTAAATTTTACATTACATTTTCATCATTTAGCATACGCCTTTATCCAAAGTGAGCAAATTAAGAGCTAAGGATCTTGTTCAGGGGTCCAACTGTGGCAACTTAGTGGTAGTGAGGCTAAAACCGGTGACCTTCTGCCCAATATCCTAAACACTAAGCCATCACTGCCCTGTAATGTACCCAGTAAGCACATATTGACTACAGGGCACATCAAAATTGACAGTGTGCCATATAATCTGGTTGGTTATGTATGGATTCTGCTTATGCCTACTGATCTCAAACCAATTTAATGTGGTATACGGATTATATATGGTAGATGGATTTTATTTGGTACACGGATAATCTGTCAAAATGTTTTGCTACAACTTTGGTAAGCTATGAAGCTGCACCATTATGAAGCTGATAGATTGTTGAATCACATATTCTGTAGTCAGAAGTCTCACTGTATTTTATATGTCCCGCTGCTCTTTATGTAGTTTTTGAGTCGGTTTCTCACTCTCTCGCTAGAAAACTTACACTACCAGTGGACTACAACTCCCAGAATGCATCTCATCTGATCATCTGTCTGGGCTCCACCAACCCCATCTCTATTTGCAATTGTCATCTCTGGAGTTTTAACTTACCGCTTACAGATGTTTACAGTAATTAAACACTTCCATTGTTTGTATTGCTGCTGTTCTAGATCTTGTGGTTCTGTGTATAAGTGTTGACTCTGTTTTATCCTGCCCGTTGCTTTGTGTGGATATTCTGGGTTATGGATTTCTGTTCTGTTCCTTCTCCAGTGCATTATACACCATCAGACCACACAGTCAGTGGAGCTGGTAGACACCTATAAATACCTTGGTGTCCTGTTGGACAATAAACTGGACTGGAATGCCAACACAGAGGATGTTTACAGGAAGAGAATGAGCAGACTGTATTTTTTGAGACAGCTCAGGTCCTTTAATGTGTGCAGCAAAATGCTGATGATCTTTTATCAGTCTGTTGTCTTCTTTGTCGCAGTCTTCTGGGGTACTAACATCAGAGAAGGAAACAAGAACAGTCTAGGAAAGCTTGTTCTGGGCTGGGCTGCTCACTAGAGGGTTTTAGGGCAGTGGTCAAAAGGAAGACACTTAACAAACTCACTGCTATTCTGGATTACACATCACACCCTCTACAGGATCTGCTGATCGGACAGAGGAGCACTTTCAGTGACCGACTCATCCAACTCGGCTGTAACAAGGAACGGTTCAATAGATCATTGATATCAACAGCGATCACACTGTACAACTCTTCTGCACTGTGCCAGGACAAAACTGTTTACTGAACATACAATAATCACTGAAGACTACAGAACATGACTACATTTGTCTGATTATATCACTCATTACATCTGTTAGATTATATCTCTGATGACTACATCTGTTGTTTATATAATTCATTACTACATCTGTCTGATCATATCACTTATTATTTAATTTGACTGGTTAGATCACGTTGCTCTGTCACTTTATCTGTACATTTGCGTATCATCCTATAGCTGAAGGTTAAAAAAATTATTATTAAAATTTGATGTATTCTTTTCTGGGTAATTCATTTGGCTGTTCTTTTTTATTTCTGATATTTGAATGTTTATTGCATATTTCACCTGTTTACCACTTGAAGCACTGTCACTTTCATAATTCATGTAATGTACTTATATTTCTGTTCTGTTAGTGAGTAATTGTATGTCTGGATGTTTATTTCATTAGTTATTATTATTTTTATATTTTTATACTGCAGTAGTTTAATATGCTCTTGTGCTGCTATAACAAATTTCCGTCTGCGATTAATAAGCCAACCAACCTACCTACTTACCTACCTACTGACTGACCGGCCGATCGACCACTCTACTTACCTACCTACCTTCCGTTTATGTTATTCTTTTTGTCTCCCATTTTTGCCCTTTATACTAAAGCCACTTTTGTTTTTATCCACAAGCGTCTGATTTCAGTATGATGCATTACAATGTGTCACAACTGAATAATCCGGTGCACCTTATGCATGAAAATATACTGTTGGTATTGCATTCACTGATATTGTCAGGTGCGCCTAATGCTCCATAAAATATGGTACATCAAACATTGCATTAATACTACCATTTATAGCTTATTTTGTACTGTAACTTTGTACTGGGCTTTAAGGTCAATCATTTCTTTTTAGTTTTGGGGCTAGTACACTGTGTACCTAGTTACAGTAAATCGTGATTACACCTACTTACAACAGCCTCGTGCAGCCTGAATTTGGTAATTAAGTGGACTCAATAGTCCCATGGGCAGAATTACATTACTGTGTACCTAATTGTGATCTAAATATTTTTTTAAGATCATAAATGTTTTAAGATTAACCAAACACAGTCAGTCACAAGACTATCCGTGGCCAGGGCAACAGCAGAGGAATTGACGTAGGGAATTGGAAGCAAATTCCACAAAGACCACTATTGATCTTTTCTATAAATAAATGCTCTGCTTTTCTCATATTGACGAATTGCAAAACTAAGTATTGCAAGATTCTAAGTATTAAACTAAGTATTAAATAAAGATTCAAAAGTGAAGTGAAAAGTTGCTGGCTTGATTCCGAAATGCAACAGATCACAATTGAAGTGCCCATGAGCAGAACACTGAGCTCACTACATGCCACATCACAGAACAAATGTAAATACCAGTCTGTGTCACCTTTAACTACAATGGCACAGCACAGTTTACCTGAAAAGAAGCTTATCAGCTCAAATCACTACCCTGCTGAACTAGAACATGAATCATAAACAACTATAAATGTGTACAGTTACTGCAGCAAAGACCTGTAGCAAGAAAAGCGTATGTCAGCAGATCTTGCTTTTGCATAGCCATCATATGCTGTTTAGTGCAGTGAATGTTAGAAAATGCGGATCCGCTTGTCAGTAGTTTGGAACCGTTCCTTTCTTGTTCCTATTTGACTGTGCCCATATACACAAAGCAAGATGCATAAGGTTTGCTGCCAAGCGACCTCTGTAGCCTCCATAACCTCAACCAAACTGAACATTAGATAGGAATTTTGAGATGAGCCGTGTGTCATGCGGTGGTGAATTCTCTGTGACTGCAAGGGAAGATCAGCTTTCCTAAAATGTCCAAAATTAAATAATCATATATTTACGTTTGTGTTAATATTTCATTGACTACGTCCATATCGAAAACGAATTTGTTCAGAATCAGCTACTTATCCCTAATCTACGGCCTTGTTTGGCCTCATTCAATCCCGTAGCGTCAATGAATTTGCCAGTAGAAATTGGGCATCTATTCATGTCGACGGGACTGCATGAAATGTGTTTTAATGAAACTCACATATTAATGATTAAACTCCTCAGATTTTGCTGCACCCCTTGGATGCTAATGCATCTCTAGGTGTGACTGGAACTAAGGGTGAGTCTGGACGCATAGCTTCTGTGAGATGATTGTAGGATCAGTCGTTTGGATCAGTCATTTGATTGACAGAAATTTTGAGATCTACATCGTCACTTCGATGATCACACTAAGATGATAAATGATGCAAGCCGACAATGAGTCCAGCAGCCCCCACTAGACTCATTCAATATCAATGTATAACACATACTTTGTTGAACAACCAGGTCCAAATGACCAAATACAAGGCATTGCTAATGGTTGTTGTTATGATATTATGTATGATATTATGTCTAAAGAAATTGTATCATTAAAGTTACAATTTATTAACATTTACTGAAGAATTCCCAAAAGAGGCCATTACTCTATAAAGTCCTGAGGGGAGTTGCCATATGGTGTTATGTTGTCCTGCTGTTCCAATATTATGTCTAAAAAAGTCCCTAATAAGTCTGTGTGCCTCTAACTACTGATGATTTTCATGAAACTATAATTTGTCTTAGAATCATTATATCATTATATATTTTTACACAGTCCACACATCTCACACACACAATGAAGTTGAAGTAATTTGCTGGTGGTACAGTTACAATAATATGAATGGACTGCTTGTAATACTGTTTGGATTATAACTTAGGCGCTGCCTTCACTTAGTAATCAGCACCCTGAATCAATTGGAGCAATTCTAAAGCAATTCAGTAAGCAAACGTTTAGTGTTAATGCCCAATGTGATAAAGTCTTAGAGAGCTACTAATACTCAGGATAATTAGGATAGCTGCTGCTGTCCATGGTAGCGTGAACCATTCAGTTTAGGAATGTGAATGACTAACTCTCCCTATGTTGAATTTGAAATATATTCACGTTTTGTAAACTGGTCAAGAATGTCTGCTAGCACATCAGCACAGAGAACCTGAATTCCTGGGTTCAAAATATGCCATTGTTATTGGTCAGCTGGGCACCACTCAATGCATGAGGATGCATAGACCAGTGTATTGTAGTGCTGGTGCCAAGCCTTAACGAATAAATATGTTGCATCATGAATAGTATATGGTGTAAAAAAGCATACAATTAATAATCAATAATGCACCACGATCCACTAATGAGAGATCATCTTTATCTACATAAGAGAGGAGCTGGATTAAAAAATGGTGGGAAAATAACATTGTATCATGGCATTTAATTAAGGTTCATTCTGCAACTTGCAAGTCCAGCAACTATGTAACTGTTAGAATGATGACCAAATGCCTGCACAATAGCAGGCACTTCTTACCTGGACATTTCCTCGAGTCACCATCCGTCCATTCATAAGTGTGTATACAGTCTCAGACTTTCAAGGAATATCCACATGGGAAATTATATACAAAGTAAAAAGAGGGAAGGTCGCACCAAGAGATACTCTGAGAGGATTAGTGTGAACCAGCCTGGAGCATATTAACACACACACACCCACACACAGATTTAGTTACTCAAGCATACATACACACAAACGCATTTACGCTTTCTCACAGACACACACCGGCGCACATTCACAGCTATGTACCAGCAGATGCTCTCAGATTTACAAAAACATCAAGGATTAAGCAGCTATAAATAGTGTTGTCTCAGCTGATCCAGAATCAGGATTTAGTCTGAATACACAAAAATACACACACATGCCGCGCAAACATACTCAGTAGAGAATACGGGGGAATTTCCCAAGAAAGCATTTCAGACAAGATGCATTTTTTGCATTTTGTTAATAGGGATAAGGCACGGCATGACGGCTTGGCGTCGCCTCACTGCAAGGAGTCTTGGCTTTCTCTTTGGGTCTGTGTAGGTTTACAAGAAGTCCTGAGTACTCTGGTACTCCTCCCACAGCACAAAATGTCCTGAGATGCACAGTTCCCCATAGCATTAAAGGTTGAAGATAGAGCTGGCATCCTACTCCATAAAAATCCTTGTGTAGCAGTTCAGTAGCAGTCCGGTTTAGAAATGGGTTTCAAAAACAAAAGTGGCCTGGTGGTTAGAGAACTGGGCTTGTGTTCAGAGGTTTGCTGGTTTGATTAAACTTATCATATTATATTATCAAACACTAGAATCAATTCTTTAAGCAATATTCCAGATTCTTCTATCACACTCATATCCTCACACAGGTCAATCAAAAGGCCCTGAGGAATGAAGAAGCTGGAGACAGTTGACTCACTTAACCAGTCATTAGTGAGGTGAATCAGAGCTGGACGGAGAACATGTGCTTTCAGAAGAAGCTGGCTTACGTCAGATGAATACAATTTGTCGTATTCGTGCTGGTATGATACATCACATTCCATTCATTTTACTCTCTGTGATCTTATTGTATTAGATGTGGAATAGTATGATAAATTCTAACCCTAACCCCGAGCTTCTCCCCAGATACCACGGTTAGGGCCGACCACAGAGGAAAACATTTATGCTTACTGTTGCCCCTTATTGTGTGTTCACTAATTGGTTAAATGCAAATGATTAATTCTAAAATGTGTGAAAAAAGAACAGGGGTGAAAAGTATTTCAAATTTAGGTTCTTCTATGTTTGCTTTTCAACTGATAACTTCCGTTTTATCATTCATTTTATGATCGTAATCAAGTGACTGCTGTTATATGTGGTATTTTATGTCTAAACATGTGAAATCTGTGATTTATAGTCATTAATTGCATAACACCAATGTGTGTTATTATTGTGATTGCACATGTCGCAAATACAAAGCAACAAAATTCAGTTTGCAATCATCCAGAAATGCTCAGCAAAACAAATATATATTTATATTACAAAGCTTACACAGTACGAATGTTTA
>JAOTRQ010104152.1:0-10033 GCA_028565875.1 Hoplisoma paleatum | reverse complement strand
AGAACAGGCCCGCGGGCGACTCATGAGGTCCTCGCGGGCGACCAGGTGCCCGCGGGCACCACGTTGGTGACCCCTGCTCTAGTGTGTGTTCACTAGTGTATGTGAATGTAAGTTTCTGCACAGATTGGGTTATATGTGGAGAATTGCTTTCGCAGTGTGTAAAAAATGTCGTAAATTATTCACCTCACCTGCCTACTCAATGTTCACTTGAGTTAAGTTAATAAGAAGTTCTCCGAAATGTGGAAATGACTCGACTACAGCACAGAATTTAAATCCATGTTTTTATTAAATTGCATTATTATGTTATTGTTGTTCGGTTACTGTATCACTAGAACATACCAAACAGTTTGTATTGTTCAGTTGCTCGGCTAACCGTAACTAAACACCTTTATTTGTTCTCTTAGAGGTAAGATTTTTGTTGTTGTTGTTGCAATCACGTCATGGTGAAACGTTGTTGTTATTCTATATTCCATTACATTTTTTCCCTCAAAATATATTATATGTTGTTTATATTGTGTGATTCAAATGACAAAATTCAGATTTTTATATTACTTCACCAAGCTTTCCTAAGGGGGTCAAAACCTACACACACAAACAGGTACAATTTTTTTAACATAGATTCATTTTGACTTGCTTAGAGAATATCTTTTCAGCACTGTGCTTTTACAGACACACACAATAGCACATGCTCGGTGTGGTGGGCAGCCCTAGCCACAGTACTCAGTGTGAGCAGTTAGGGTTTTGAATCCGAATCCGAATCGTTTATTTCGCCAAGTATGTCACACATACGAGGAATTTGTCTTGGTGAGGCACACATGTATGACACTTAACAAGAGCAAGGCACAAAAAGATACACTAAAATCGAAATAAGGAATAAAAGTAATGAGTAATAAAAATAATAAAAGGCCGGGAAAGGTGCTAATGAGTGTGCTGATGCTTTGCTGAACAGATATATGAAAATCTGTGCTTATATATTACGATATTTTACACATAAGTGAGTTGACGTATATTTCGCTCAATGGTGTTTCATTCGTGACCTGTTGGCGAACGAACCGGCAACCTTCCGAGCACAACCACCAGACCATAGTTGCCTCTTTTGAAACAGGTCGAGACACTCATTGACCCAAAGGTTAACAAGGGAGAGCTTTTTTGTTTTGTTTGTGATCTGGATTTTTAGACTAACAGGATAAAGGATAAAACTCTCTCTTTCAGACTCATTCCAAAAGATCAGTATTACTGTGGCGTGCTTTACTTCACCGGGAGTGATATCTTTAATAAGAATATGAGGACTCATGCGCTGGAGAAAGGTTTTACCCTCAACGAGTACACCATCCGTCCGTTAGGAGTCACCGGTAAGAATATAAGGATTTGCGAACGGTCACGTTTATATTTAATCATTTCAGTCTGTTGGGAAACTAGTTTGTTGGTGGTTTAAATGAATCATTTGTGGGTGTATGAGTGGGACTATGGGTAAAAATAGCATTTGTTTTTATTGTATTGAATATCCACTACAAGGTCATGAGTCTATTTAAACTCTCTTAAATGTTGTAACCTTTTGTGTTGGGGATTCATTCTCGATGAATACGATTCTCTTCCACCCACCCTAAAAAAGGCAAAGTAATGATCAAGCGAAAACACATTTTTAGGCTTTACAAAGTATTTAAGATCAAAATCTCCCCTCTAGTAACAGTTCCAGCTTCAGTTCTGTCTGGACATGTCTCTCCGAGCTCTTATTAACATGAACAGTTTTTTTTCTGTTCTTCATGCCAATTCACGTTTTCTTTATGCTTTATGTTTGACCAGCTATTTCAGTAATGTAGTATTTTAATTCCATAATAGTTTATGTAGGATTTGTGAGAAATGTTATAAACGTATATGCGAAACTGAAACTTTGATGACCGCAACCGCTAAGATGTCATGATGAACATTTCACAACACGTAATTTTAAACCATTTAGGTCAGGGGTCTCAAACCCATACCCTCAAAGGGTCGGTGTGGCGGCTGGATTTAGTTCCAACCAGAACAAACCAGATTTCACTGGTTTAATTAGCTGGTCTCAGTTAGACAGCTGATCATGTGACCTTCTGGGTTGGTTGGAACAAAGACCAGCAGCTACAGTGAACCTTTGTGGACGGTTACGCACAACCATTACATGAAAACCAACCTTGTACTGACAGTAGAAGACACACAGGCTCAGTGAACTTTACACTTAACACGCCCTGACACTGCAATTAACAGTACGTCTTTGTAAACTCTGAACTGCAATGATATCTAGGAAATGTATAACTGCTCATGATGAGCCAAATCAACAACGGTAAACACGGGCAAAATTCCACGTGCGAAAGTAATACACATCCCTAAAATTTGTAATGTTTTTGAATAAATATATATATAAAAAAGTATAATAAAGTTGGTAGTAAAAAATCAGCGCGGCATGGTGGTTAGTACTGCTGCATCACAGCAAGAAGTCGATTCCCGGGTGAAGTGATCCAAGGCATTCTGTGTGGAAGTGTGTGCGCATGTTCACTGCTTATCTGTATGGGTTTCCTCACACAGTCCAAAGACATGCCGTCAGATTACTTGGAGATACTCATTTAACATTTAGCTGTCCAGTACTGACAGTACTTGTCCTGATTTAGTCCTGATAATCAGTCCTGATTACTTAGTCCTGATTATATCCTGCGATAGACTTGTGACCTGTTCATGTGCTTAGTGTATTTGTCCATTCTGTGCCCGAAATGAGATTTAAGTGCTAGTCACTAGATAATGGATCGATAATGGATGAATGGGAAGTTAATTAAACACCTAATTTTCCTTTGCAGTTGTTGAATATTCAAGACATGTAATCGATCAGTGTTTTGTGTCGTGTGTGAGAGAATTGTTTGAAATGTCAAATCGTTTTGAAATGTTTTTTTTGTTTTTTTAAATCTCGTCCCTTTGCTCTGTTCTAGGTATGGCTGGAGAGCCCTTATACGTGGACAGTGAGAAGGACATTTTCGAATACATCCACATGAAATATAAAGAGCCGAAGGACCGTAGTGAATGAAAAGCTCCACTACACGGCTCTGAACCGTTTTAACTCTCTTTGTCTTCTCAGATATAATGCAAGAGCGAAGTCTCTGTGTTTGTGTGGCGATAAAGAGAACGATTATAGTGCTACATTTACGGATTTATTTTACATATAAGGGTCAATGATTGATTATGATTGAGTGATTATGATTAGTTACTGATTGTGGTTCATTAAAAATACAAGTCAACAATACAAGAAATCTTGAGAATGTGTTATATTAAATTATAAAGGAAACACTCGAGCTCGTGTTAAGACTTTTCATGAATACAATACAACGCTACAGTAATGTTACTTTTTTATTGTTTAGTTTCTCTTTATTTGTATTTATTTTTTCGTAGTTGAATGTGGATATGCTGTGAATATTAAACTATAAAACTTTATAACCACCTTGGATGTAATTCCTTAAACCTGGATTTAAAGAGCTCAGTATAGCAACGCTTTTCAAATAATGTTTGTTAGTACCACAACACCCAGTGTTTACACTCCGCTTCTCTGCCACAGTCCAGAAACATGCAAATGAGGATGTAAATTTACCCCTATAGTCTAATGAATTTCCTCTACGACTAGTGACTACCATTTACTTAAGCAAAGTGGGAAATCCTAATAGGCAAACAATGCAAGAACTTTCCACAATGGCTTGCAAAGCATTACTTTCCGAGTACAACCGAGTATGTTGGCTGTATGGAAACCCCCCTTCATGCCGGTGGGGGGTCAGGATATAGAAATAAACAAAGATACGAAATTGTCCGTAAGTGATGTGACTCCTGTAACGAATTATACGACTTTGTGGGTGTTAAAGGCTGATTTATACCACTGCATCAACTCAACACATCCTCTAGGGTTCCCTTTTATGATTCACAAATTGTGGATTAATAAAATGATAGTCAAAGTAATTCACCACCACAAAACTAGAGGGCGCTGAGGATTTTTGAGGGTACTGCCACGTCTGTGTTTACCCTGGGCTATTGCACGGAGTGAGAAAGGCCGTAGATTTGAGCAGATCAGCGTTCAACAGTGAATGGATCATAAACGAAACCAGGAAACTTCAGGCCACCACCATATACAATAAGTGACTACTTTAACTACAAGCGTGCACACTCCGTGCCACTTCGATGGCTATAGTGTTCCCTTCGTGGTCCGCATCGTTTCGACGCGTAGTTAGAACGTTTTGGAGGTGCACGGCGGGGTACCGCAGACGGGGCTCACGTCCCAAGCGACGGCGTTGATTCGACCGACATATGAATCAGTCTTAAGTTCGGATCACTGTTGCCTAGCAGCGAAAAGGACTTGGGTTTCGATCCCTAAGTGGGGTGTTCCTTTCTTTGTGAATTTTGCATGTTCTCTCCGTGTCGTCATACATCCCCAAAACAAGCAAATTGTGAAATACTAAAAAAAAACATGTGTTTTGATACGTTATAAATTTGTGAATGTATTAATCTTGTTTACTTGTCATGAATGTAACTAAAGTAAAAATCGCGTTAAATAAATAATTATAATTTAAGGCGTCACGTGACTGGATCGCGTCCCTACAAGGTAGCTAGCGCGTCGTTGCTACGGATGCAACGAAAGCGTCTTGCTCGCAAAGCATGCCGGTCTGACACAAAACGCAGGAGTAAAACGCGGACAGAATGTTGCGCGGCTGACCAATAGGGAGCGCGAACCGGTAGGCTTCGACCAATCGCATACGAGACGAGAACAACGAGTAGTCGGTTACACACCCACGTTACTTTCAGTCAGTCAGCGGGAGTTCGTCTTGACTGGTCCGGTTCATTCTTTATTATCGCTGTACAAAGTCACTTAAATCAGGTAAATAAAGCTTAAATGCGGTTTGTTTACTACATTTGTGGCGTGTTTTGTCCTAAAACGGGTGTAACTGGCCGGTCCATGGTTGTTAAGGGTTCTATAGAATGGGTATCGAATTGAATAGGATTTGGTTAAATGCTGTGTTTGCATAGCTGGCATCTTGTTGTCGTGTTTTAAAAAGATGTTAGCCATGTAAATGTATGGTCAGATATGGGGCCCACAGACTGATATAAATAACCACATTATACACACACACACACACACACACACACAATGCAATAAATGCACATTTATTATCCTGCAGTTATGCATGGTGCATGATGGGGATGTAGACTAAAAGCACTATTTAATACTAGTTTTTATGCATGTGTGTTATATGTGTTATATGCATGATTCTTTCCTTTTAGATGCATTTTGTAATATGCAAGTAAAGCCTCTCTGAGACGAGTATGGGAGTGGATTGGCTATTAGACCCTTAGCAACGACAAACTAGAACAGTGAGGACCTGGTGATGAGAAGCTTGTTACGCAATGAACGATGAAAGAAAAGCTTTTCAGCATCTCATGTGTTGGTATTATGTAACCTCATGCAGCTCTGTCTCTATATCTCTCTCTCTATCTCTCCTTCTCGTCCTAAGGCTTTTACAGCCCTGGAGTCTTCAGAAAGATGATACGAATGGTAGAAATATGCAGAATATGCAAATATTCTGTTTTTAAGGTCTTATTTTATATTCGTTCGAGATTCTTGAATGCCTGTCCCAAGGTGTGAATTGCGTATGTATATATAGATATAGATGTGTATTTGGTTGGGCGGGTGGGGTGGGGGTGAGGTTCCGTGAACCGTAATCCCTACTGTATGGTGAGTTGGGTTTAGACCTGGACTTCTTAGCAAATCTTCTCGCATTCTCATCTGAAGTGATGCTTTTTTTTTGTGCAGAGCAGCCATGTCTGACAGGAAGGCCGTGATCAAGAATGCGGACATGTCGGAGGAGATGCAGCAGGATTCGGTCGAGTGTGCCACACAGGCGTTGGAGAAGTACAACATCGAGAAGGACATCGCTGCCTACATCAAGAAGGTGAGAAGACGCAGGATTCTGTACAGGATCGGATTTACATTTTTAGCATTTGACCCGACTGACTGACTGACTGAACTGCGCAGAGCCACTGTAGTGCCCAGTCAAAACTAGTTGACATGAAATGTGGCCACTGGTTTACCACTGGTTTTGTTTACCACAGCTGTGCCTCAGACCACCAAAAGCACTATTAATCTAAAAATATACACCATTCATCAGTATCCAATTTGCAAAATGTGGGCATTTAGATTTTTAAAACTTGAGACCATCTTTAGAAATAGATTGCTAAAATAATAGAAGCCACAAAAGTATGGATGTCTCTGGTTTAAGCAATTATTGGCTTACGGGCCCAAATGTGGCAGTCTGGCAGTGGCGATGCTTGAACCCACGACATTACGATTACAAGGTAGATCAAGTACGACCAAGGGTCGTCAGTAGGAATGTTAGATACATGAATCACAAAAACCTACAATCCCCAAATGTTGTCATGTATGTGTGTATATATGTTACATTTTATGTTACACTAGCACAACATTACAGAGAACTCTAAGATCTTGAAATTCTGAATTCTGAATACAGTATGATCACATGTAAACTTAGTTCTGCAGTAGTTACAGTGTTTATATCTGTACAATCCATATGAAACTTTGGTTTATTGTTTTCAAAATTTGAACTTGTATTTGAATGTGTATTATCTGTTATTCTCCTCTGACAGTCCTTGAGTGAGTGTTTTCCGTTTTAACATTGTGTAAAACATGATCGAGAATATCACGATATTCCATCCAGGATGACTGAGGACAATTTCTTTTTTCCCCCCAATTCTAGGAATTTGACAAAAAGTACAACCCTACCTGGCACTGCATCGTCGGACGGAATTTTGGAAGCTATGTGACCCACGAGACCAAGCACTTCATCTACTTTTACCTGGGTCAGGTGGCCATTCTGCTTTTCAAGTCCGGCTGAGTCCACTCTCGACCCGGTCGATATGTACTGACTGACTACAGAAAGGCTGTTCATTCCAGTTCTGGGACCCGCCTTCGTACTGCTGCTTTATTTGTTTTTAACAAAATAGCCATGTGTTGGAATATTAGTAAGAAATGCTTATTTTTGTTTTCTATGACGTGTCAATGTTTCAATTGAGCACAGTTGTTTTTGTTTTTTTTTTAATTAAAGCAAAACTGTGTGACTGAACGGATGGAGCCCAGCAAATCTTGATTTAAAATTAGAAAAGAAAGTATTGAAGCTGGGCTTAAATGGATCGTTTTTGTTATGCCATTAAACCATAATTTAGTTCAGACTACTTTAAATATCCATCTTATTGTCTCCACAATCTTTGCCTTCACACACACACACTTAAGGGTTTTCAGTATTATTTTAGTTTTAACATTTGTGAAACTAATTATATAAAATGTATTTCGTGATATGCCAACAATACCTCAGTGCACTTTTCAGTAATAGATGTCATTTAAAAAAATTTTAAGTACAATACTTAAAACTGCAGCGCACACAAACCCAAAATCAACAGAAAGTTTAATGTTACCACCTAAAACCTAACTCACGATGCTAAACACTAATTATGCAGTGCAAAATCATTTAGCTTAACCTTGTTCGACTCGCACCAAATAAATATTTTAGCAGTTGTGTTGGATCGCACACTTATAGAAATGTGTCGAAGCCGTAAACCCAATGATGGGATTGCACTCAAATGAAAATTGGCTTAGTGTTTGCCTAGTAAACAAATGACATTAAGTGATGACATGCAGTGGTGGCAACACTCATTCATAACTTAGTACAATCGATAACTTACAATTATTGCACATATTCAGTTTCTTCACTAGACACACCAGTTCATAACAACCCAGAGGCCTTGTTGCTTTAGTATAACAGAGGTTCTTAACACCATGCCAGCTGCTGTGATTATTGGCTGGTTAATAAAAGCACTATCAACATGCACATTACAATCATACAGCAGTTAACTGATACATTAACACTGCATCAGTTTACTTATACTTTATAATAACACAAATTAAAAGGCCAACGCTAGTATGAGGAACAGACAGTTTATTGTAATTCTTTAGAAAACCAGTTTATGTGGATAAACTCCATTGGAGAGGAAAAACTGGGAGCGCAGATAACCTTTCAGCTGAGGAACCTTTTTAATAAGAGGTAACAGCTGAGAGTCCACAGCCTTCTGGTCTTCTTTCCTCTGCTCGGTCAGCTGGTATTTCTACACAAACACACAGCAAATCATGTACCATCAAAAAATACAAATGTTTTATCTAATTAAAAAGGGTCAAGTCATCAACAGCCATGGAATTGTTACCTCTTTCTCAGTGTCGAAGATCTCTCCCTCCTGGTGCTTGGGTCTCCTGAGCCTCTTCTTCTTGAAGTAAGCATCATTCAGGTTCTTGGGCAGCTTCACGCTGGAAATGTCCACCTTTGTGGCGGTGGCAATGCACAACTTCTGGTGAGCACGACGCAGAGGAACTCTGTTCAGGGCCAGTGGACCTACAACAAAGGCAAAATCACGATACATTTTCTAAACTAAACCAGAAATTTTAGATGAGGGCCAAATAAAATAAAAAGACGTACCGGTGACCAGGAGGAGGCCACTACCCAGCTGCTTTAGAAAAACGACACGCTGAAAAACAAACACGTACGTTGTAGATGTGCGAATAATCAAGTAAATCAGGATCTATAGTATTAAAAAATAAAATGAAAATCCATCTTTAAAGTTGTAAGTGCTATTTTATTTGCTAGCGAATAAAGTACATAAACCAACCCAAGCAGGAGTGAAACAATAATTTAGGAAGTGATAAAGGTCTGAAGGGTGCAGGTCTTTACCTTCCCACGGTGGCGCCCGGTGAGCATGATTAGTACGGTTCCGGGTGTGATGGAAGAGCGCAGTTTCCTCCTGTGCTGACTGAAAGGCTTGATGCCGTGACTACGCAGCTTACGAGGAACATCCTCTGTAGGATAGTAACGGGGCTGAAATCAAACAAGAAATGATTGTAAATGCTGTTCCCGCAGGACCAGAGAAAATAATCCAAATGTATTCAAAGTACAAAAGTATAAAAATGATGGTAACTATACAAATGTATATGTAAAATGTAAAGTGAAAATAAGACAAGAAACCCCAGTTAACCAAAATAAATTTCATTTTAATAGTCATTTTTTGGTGTAAATCAGCAGTACAGACTGCAACTAAACTAGTCTCATCAGTATGCAACTATTTTTAGCAGCATGTGGCTGAATTCCTGTACTTCAGAAATCAACCAAATGAATAATGGATTTTATTCCACATTCACGTTACCATGATTAGACACGTTTTACCTCCATAAGAAATGATTTTGACTACTACGGTCATAAAGAATAAACTCCAGCACAAGTTCTGGCTGTTCGATCAGAGAAGACTTGCATTGATCCAACAACAGAACTTCGGATTGTTTGATAAAAACATTTGAAACAGAGGCCAATCTTAAGAAAACTGAGAATCGAATCAAATTCAAGGTCATAGAAAAGCAGGAATACATTTGTCGACCGGAGTATGACCGTCAGAAAAAACTCATTTTAAAATATTTTTACTAATTTGTCGCATCATGTTTAGAAGCTTAATCTTTCAGCACACTGTAGTACTGTTACTACTTGAAAATCCCTTTTGAATGTGTGTTGTTTTAGATACTTGTGCTGTTTTATTGTGTTTTATGTATCTTGTTGGTATGTATGTAAAGCACTTTGTGGCATATGCCTGTGAAAAGTGCTATATAAATAAACTTTACTTACACTTTTCTGTAGAGAACCAAATCATGAGCAAAGAAATTATTCGGACGTACTTACCATCTTGCGCAGTTTAACAGCACGGGTGCCTCCATTCTTGTCTCCGCCGACAGTTTTCGTTACTGTAGTGGGAGCCTTCTCTTTCAGCTTTTTCTCAATCTAAAATTAAAAATGACTTATTATGGGATTAATGTCACGCACTGCGCACTTGTGATAACAGGTACTGAAATCTACTTTTTATTTGACTTTTATCTATCTTAATTACATTCTATTTTTATCTAGATTTCTTTTATTCATGATGTATTTTATTA
>JAOTRQ010104134.1:0-10034 GCA_028565875.1 Hoplisoma paleatum | reverse complement strand
GAGAACATGCAAACTCCGCACAGAAAGTCCCCAGCCCGACCCGGGGGATCGAACCCGGGACTTCTTGCTGTGAGGTGCTGAACCACTCAGCCACCATATATATATGTGTGTATATATATATATATATATATATATAATATATATACTTACCTTATATATATATATATAACCAAGAAATAAGTCATTAATTGGCGGTTGTTTATTAGCTAAGGCTATTAGCAGTTTACTGTTAAAAACATTGTTGATGTAAACACACACTTTAAAGTCAGATTAAACGCTCGTGCACGTGAACACAGATAGCGTGAGCGCGCCCCTTATGGTCACACATTTCGGCATGTGACAGAATTCGGTGTAACACCGGTCCAGTTTATATCACCACCAACCTCATATAAAACACACCCGTATTACTCAACTGTATGAATCTATGACTGTAGTAAAGCTGCGGCTCTGCACTTAATATGGCAGATTATTGTACAACGAGAACATTAACACGTTTAACTTCGTCGTAAACGAGCACGAACTTTACCATGGAAGTTCGTAAGAGCTTGTAGATGATTTCACGGTCACGGCTTCCTTATTAATCTGCGGTTCTTCTTGACTTTGTTCATCAGCTTCTTTCATCTCGACGTCCATATTGGCGCTTATCAGAGCTTCCCGCGCTCGAGCAGAAAGAAAAAAAAACACACTGGGTCACGTGACATTCCGTTACACATTAAAAGTTCTTTATTTTTATTTCGTTTGTTATTATTTTTTATTTTTTTAATCATATGCTATGAATTTAATATGACTTGGTAATTAAACTGTCTTAATTTTATACCGAAACAACGTTTTTCTGTCTAGTTTGACCGTTATTGTCCAATCTACATAGATCATACATCATTTCGGGAAAGACAGCTAAATTAATTTTAAAATTAATGTAAAAAAGGAAATAATCCTTAAAAATATTGGATAAATGTCACATGCAACAAGCCAAAATATGAAAGTTAACATCATTTAAAAAGTTCATAATCAATTTAAGTCGAATATACTTTTCAGTCAGATTGATTTAAAAAATAAGACTTATTTCCCTGCTTTTAATTGTTATTTGTGTATATATTATTTGTGTCTGTTATTTCTTATTCACTTGTTATTAAGTGTAAGTATCTACCTTTCGACAGGCTGGTGCCCTTCTCCGAGGTGTTACTGTGTGCCGTGCATCTTTTGAAAAGTTAATATGGGCCCTGATTTCAAATTTAAGTGATTTTGGTGATTTAAAAAGTGAGTCGTAACATTTTGTTAGGTAGAGAACAGTGCAGAACAAAAAAGTTTGTATAACTCGACTAATTTTATGACCATCTAACCAGAGTATTACCCGGCCAATCATGTACCAATCATTGATGTTATTATTATTGTTTTTTTTTATTGTGAGCTTTGTCTAATTATCTGCTAGGCTAACACATTTGACAAAGGGTCAATCTGACAGCAGACATACTGTAAGTCTGTATTTATCACATCGTGTAGGCAGTATTTAATCTGTAAGTTAAAAATAAAGGTCAGTCAGATATCTAAGTTTTCCATTCAAAATGAACAGGTGTAAATTTTCCACGTTTTAAAGAGACATCAATCAAACAATCATTCCAGGCCGAATTCTCTACAGTATGGTTTATTATATTAGATATAACCAGTCATTGTGCGATTGAGATTCTTTGACAATTATTTGATTTTGGAGGTTGGATAAATTAGTCCATAGGCAATGACAAATAATAGTAAGGATTTAAATGTGTAGTACAAACATTACCTTTTTATGTCAATGTAGTACTACTTAGTACTACTATAATGTTTTCCTAAAGCCCTCCTATCCATTTTACCCAATTGTGCCACTTCAAAATCTGAGAAAACATGATTGCAAGCAAGTCAGCAAGCAAAATGATCAGATTTTGGACCACAAAACTTACAAGTTCTTTATTCCTTTTTATCAAATACCTATATGCATAAGTTACCCAAGAAACTGGCAAGTTCACGTATTTGGTTTGTGTGATTACTGGTGAGAACTATGTTGAAATACCTGTGCGTAACCTTCATTCCTTCTGTTTGTACTTGTTAATATTTACACAGCGTTTGTATATAAGGCCAGAAATCCAAACTTCTCCAGTCTGAAACCATGAAGGTTGTGTTTGCTTTCCTTCTTTTTGCTCTTTGTTTCCTGGGTCTGGATGCTCAGTGTCCAGAGCCGAGCACCCTGAAAGATGCTGATGGCAATAAACTCTGTGCTCGCATGTTCGAGGACAGCCATTACTACTACGAGCAAAGCTGTGGTGGAGAGTACCTAGATGTCTACCCCAATGAAGATGTCCCAATCATTCCCTGGCGCTGGAACAACCGCGTGTCATCTCTGGTGGTGAACAAGTTCTGCAGTCTGACTGTCTGGTCTCGCACCAAGAAGAACGGCACTAAGAGAAAGTTTGCTTCTGGCATCGTGTACCGTCTGAAAGATGTGCAGCAGGGGTTGCTTGGAAACTGGAACAATGACATCTCTGCCTACTACTGTGTCTGCTAAAGGGTGCTGACGAGAGCCAAGAAGGACTGAAACTGAAACCTCTTGTGGAAATCAAGCTGACTGCAATCATTTGAAAATGTGCTGGTTATTGTTTGATTTTTTTCAATGCCATGAATAAATCTGCACTAATTATGCCAAATACATTGTGTATGTTCAGAATTAATTATTCAAATTCACATGTGCAAAAAAAACCGCCTGTATATATCTTAATTGTGATACTAAAACTATACAGACATAAGAAATGGATTTAAATCATTTGGTAAATCGATCTTTTACGTCCATTGATGATATTTGTAAAGGTGTGTACAGTTATGCCGTACTGCTGTATAATATGCATCACATGATTTGAATGGTCTAAATAATTAGTATATTGTTTTGTGTATTTTGAGCCTCATTTTAATGCTGCATCAGACAAGGTAAATTACAGACGCCTGATTTCAGGGGTAAAACTTGAGCTGAGGCATCTCGCTGTTGCTCTCTTGCTGAGCGCAGACCAATAACTACATAAAAAGACAGCTAATGAGGCAGCTGACATTAAAATCCGGAGATGAAATGTAGCCCCCTGGGTTTAGATACATAACTAGTGTCACCTAACATCAGCTGATGGACGAATAGAGAATATATATTAAAAAAAAGATAGAGAACATTGGCTGCTCAATTTCCTTTCAAATGGCTTAAAATATGATAATATAGATGCATAATGTACATTGTGTAGTACAAAACCACATGTTAAAGGCATGTTAGGAAGCAAAGGTGTTTGTGTTTGGTTCACATGTCCATTTCTTTGTAAGATCATAACCTCTTGGCACTAATGTTGTGCAGTAAGACACAGGCTCTTATCGCCCAACATTTTTTTATGGATCTCCTTTAGTACACAGGAGCAATTACATGTTAAAGGTCCAGGAGCAAATGATGGAGCAAACATGTCCAGTTTAAACCATGTAACTAGCCTAGGCCATTATTACTACACCAACATTTATTTTACATTAGGAGTGTCTGCAATCTTTTATGTATGATTTAAAGAGTTAGAATACAAGTTAAAATATGTCTATTGAATATAACACGTTACAAGTTTTAATCACTCACATTTATTCACAGGTATAGTACAAATTTAAATCACTACAAATATTTCCACCTCACCCCTGTGTGTAAATTAAAACACAACAACACACAGCACTTTTCTCCCTTTTTCCATGATAGGCTCAATAGAAGGTCACACACCACATGAGGTCTGGGACTTATATATTCAGTCTAATATGTGAGGGGAATAAACACTAATTATAAGAGGAGGCAACCTTCCCTGTTGCTCCTACCCATTCGGCTCCTCAGTGGCACCTCATTTACTCCGGGAACCTGTGCTTTGTATTAGCCATACTCTTCATCACCCAGCATCCTGGACTCTGACCCTCACCTTTGGTAAGTGTAATAATATAATATAACAATATAAATTACTTAAAATACTAATTACATGCAATTGAGAATTCTTATTATGTTGTGTGTTTGTTTACTTCAGAGGAACAGAATGTGTTAATCAGATACTATTATTATCTAATAAACACAATAGTATAATATTATATAATATTAATGTAATCTGTTAAACATAAATTAATTCAAATCTATTAAACAAGCAATTCTCCTATGTATGTATGTCTATGCTATACAGTAATATATATGAATATCTACAGTAATATGTGTTTATATAAATGTAAATATAATAAAATAACCATATTTCTTATTAGTGTTCTGTTAATGCTGATGAACAAAGTACTTAACCAACGTATCCACTGTCTTAAATTAAATGTAATAGCAGAGATACATTTTGTTAAAAGAAAATATAATACTGAAAATACACTTTCGCCTATTTTGATGTACAACAAATTATAATGAATAACGTCCAGGGGACTTGAAGTAACTTTTTGGCGTCTCTTGTGGATTCTCGTACGCTCAGTTTTCCCTGTGAGACTCATGATGTGTCTGACCAGCTGAGACCCAATAAGCTTAAAAAACAATTACAGTTACTCCCTCTTACACCAGACTTTACACACTCACACGCACGCACGCACGCATGCACGCACACACACACACACGAACAAACACAATACAGTAAGCACCATGCATTAAAACTAAAAGCTTGTTCATGCATGTTACTTTATTTTTATAAAGTGATGCATAATGTCAAGGATTTAAATAAATTAATCTAGAAAAAAATTTTTTATTATAAAACGGATAAATTCACTCGACCCACTCATTGTTTGTGGCCACAGTTCCAATTGCCTGCAGAACTTTGCGGTTCCACTAAAAAAAACATGATTGAAATCACTTAAGCAGAAAAAAATGATCTGTAATTGAATTCACAATCTTATACATCTTATACGGTTTGTATAATCTGTGGCAGCAGCTTGAACCTGTTTGAACCCTGGTGATTTACAGCTGGTAGGAGAGCAGAATGTCTAACAACATGGCCAAGATTGCAGATGCTCGAAAGACAGTGGAACAGTTAAAACTGGAAGTAAACATCGACAGGATGATGGTGAGACTTACTGTATACACATACATCATAAAAAGTAGCAGTAGTCGGGCCGGGAGAGAACTGGGCCTGTGATAGGATGGTTGCCGGTTCGATAAACTGCTCCCCGGATGCTGTGCCTAGTGCTGCCCACCTCGCCGAGCACATGTGCTCACTGCTGCCCCCTAAAATGTGTTCACTAGTGTCCTAATAAGTGTCCAATAGTTTTACTGCCAGGCTTGGGATAAATATGGATTAATAATTCCTGCCTGGGGTTTTAGAAAATAAAAGCTCAGACAGCTCCACAGACACTTTTTAATTACAGACTGTTTGTGCTTTGTGTCCACACCCGCCCACAGTTCCATTCACCCCTATAGATGCTCAATGTCCTGGGGCGGGGCAAAACTGTGGCATTTATCCAATGACCAGTGAGTTTCAAGGCAATAAGAAACGTTTCATTCAGTCCCGTTGAAGTGTATACACGACCTGCTTCTTCGGGCAAATGAATGTACTCACAGTATACACATTATAACACACACAGCACAATTCCAGCATCTCCAGTTAACCCGACTGCATGTCTTTGAACTGTTGGAGGAAACCAGATCACCCAGAGCCATGGGGTGAACGTTCAAACTTGACACAGAAAACACGAAATTTCTTTATGTAAGACTTCTTGCTGAGGCGACAGGGCTTCCCTCTCAGCCACCGTGCCACCTCCATTCTTAGTAATATTAACACAATTGTACATATTTGACCATTTTGTTTTTGACATTTTAGTGCAAGATGAACTTCCCTCTCAATTCCCACACAATCCATGCAAGTCCTGTGTGGCCCAGAACCAAACAAAACGTGTTTTCAACTATATTTTTGTTTAAAATGTATCTGCTGGACTTGCATCCCAAGTTCTTCTCTTTGTGCAGGTCTCTAAAGCTGCAGCTGAGTTGATGTCATACTGTGAATCTCATGCTAAAGATGACCCACTGGTATCCGCTTTACCCAACTCTGAAAATCCATTCAGGGAAAAGAAGATCTTCTGTACAGTTTTATAGACGCTTTACGTATTTTATCAGGCAACCAATACAATATTTAATTTAATGAAATTCAATAATTTAAGGTTAAGATGTTTACAGTGTCTATAATATTAATGGATGGATGGATGGAATTTTTTTTCTTTCGACTGCTCCCCTTAGGGGGCGCAAGAGCAGATCATGTGTACTGTGACAGTTCACAATTCTACTGTAAAAGGGTCAGTAATAACTCAGTGGGACTAGTACTAAGACCAGTACTTTTCTTTACTTCCATATCTTATCAGACAGATTGAATTAAATATTTACAAAAGCCATTATTTTCACATTATTTTCTTTTTTTGTTTGTTTTAATTTTCAAAGGAAATCATGAAAATGACGAATAATTCGAAATGTGCACATATTTTGTATATACGGTGTTTATGCTTCACGCATTAATAGTGGATGATGGATGATATTAAACATTGTGCTTGTGTGATTTTAATAAAGTAACGTCAACAATATTTAGTTTAAGGATAAGATGCTTAAAGTGTTAAATGTTAAATATTGAATTTCATGTGTACACGTAGTTTTCAAAATACTGTATAATAGAGCCATCCATTATCTAGTTCTATTATTCATGCTTACAGTTCTACTGTAAAAGGTCATTGTTCACACAGACACAGACACACACACACACACATACACACACCACAAATTCTACAAAGCAAGCCTCGGAATGCCATACCCGGGAATCGAACCCAAGACTTTTTGCTGTGAGTTGTCAGTGCTAACCACCAAGCCACTGCATCCCCAACCTCCAGTAAAAAGGTACATATTGAATTATTGAAGCTGTTTATGTATTGTGTTATGTAGCATTATACTGTGTTTATGTAGGGGGCGCAAGAGCAGATGTTCTACTGTAAAAGGGTCATGTACCATATTTATTTATTTATTCAGCCTCTGTAATAAAATATATTTTTATGAATATATAGGGATATATTTATATGACTTGGCAGATGAAGCTTCTCGATTAAGAATGTAATTATTTTATTTATCCTTCTCCACCCAGAGCCGAGTGTTGAAATTTAGGTTGAACATTTTTCTTTTGTTGCCTGTCGCTTGAACTGCCGTTGGTTCAAGACACTAGACAATAACTTCATGTAACACATTCCAGTATTTACGATTATTGTTTACATTCCTGTCGTGTATAACCAGGCTCGTTGTGTGTGTGTTGTTTCTCTACAGTGAGATAAAATAGGTCACTAACGTCATCATATTCATTTTACCTTTCGGGCATGTTAATGTTCTCCACCATGTGGCCCTGTTAAATGTCAGCTCAGGTAGGACACGGTGCGTTTTACCGTCTGTCTAGATCGTTTACACATTAACCTGAAAGTATGCCAGCCGCGCCCATCCAAAGGCCATGTGAGGAAAGAAACACAGTACTGTATATACAAAAGAGCACACCTTAAGGTACATATATCCATCTATCCGTCCATCCATCCATTTATTATCTTGTTCTTCCGCCAGGGTCTCGATCAGGGGTGTATTGTGTGTGTGTGTGTGTGTGTGTGTGTGTGTGTGTGTGTGTTAGCGTCTGGACCTGTTCAGGCCACTTGTGCTTTTCTTGAAGGGGGAGCGCCCTCAACATGTTACCTAGCGTACGGTTGAACCTTTCAGTACCTCCGTTCCCCATGGGGTGATACGCAGTGGTACGAGACTTGGAGACTCCTGACAGTTTCAAGAGCTCGGCTAGGAGTGCGCTTTCAAAATTAGCTCCCTGATCTGTATGAATTCTTGCCGGGAACCCATACACACAAAATACGTGATCCCACAACTTCTTAGCAACTTGCTTAGCTGTTTGATTGGGACATACAAAAGAATGAGCCAATTTCGTGAAGTGGTCTGTTACTACAAGCACATCGACTGAGCGCTGTTTGTGATCTTCAGCACTCCAGAAATCTAAACAGACTAACTCCATAGGGGCAGATGTCTTAATGCTTTCTAATGGAGCTCGAGCTGATGGCTCTGGAGTTTTGGCCAAGATACAACGCTGACAATGTTTTACGTACGCTCTGACATCCTGTTCCATCTTGGGCCAGAAAAAGCGTTGACGTGCTAGGTGTAATGTCCTGGTCTGTCCTTGATGACCGGCAATATCATGTACTCCTTTCAGGGCTTTCTCCCGGAGACTTACAGGCATGATGAACTGGTGCCGTTTGTGTTGGCTCAGGGGATCTTTTGTAACTCTGTAGAGTACACCATCTTGGACTCTCAGTTTTTCCAACTGCTTGGATAGTACCAGGGCTGTTGTATTCAGGCCAGTCTTCTCCCGCCTTGAGGGCTGTCTCCTCTGGATGACAAATTGCATGATTTTTGAAATGCTAGGGTCCGACTCTTGACTACGTTGAAGCTCCTCTAGAGTGAGACCAAAGAACTGATTGGACCCAGAACATGTTAGGCTTTGGAGAGACTGGATGACTTGTGATGCCCTCAACTCGGCTGCCCTTTCCCACTGCTCATGTGAGTCCAAGCAAGCTTTGATAGTTGCACTATCACAAGGGGAATTCGGAAATGTTGGTATATCGATGGATCTATGACATTGTACCTTAAGGTGGAAGGTGTCTTGAATTCCATCTTCACTCACTCCGTCTGCCTCTGCTAACAACTGGTTGTAGGGTTCAGTAATTAATCTACGACTGACTGTTGGTGCGAAAGGGTCCCTGCTCAGAGCATCAGCTACTGTGTTCTTGCTACCAGGAATGTGTTTTAGGTCGAAGGTGTACGGTGACAGCTTGGACACCCATCTCTGTTCGCAAGCATCTAGTTTGGGCTTGGTCATTATATAAGTTAGAGGATTGTTGTCAGTCCAAACAGTAAATGTGTGACCCTTTAACCAGTGACTAAACTTCTCACAAACACTCCACTTGAGTGCTAGAAACTCGAGCCTGTGGGCTGGATACCGTTTCTGGGACTTGGTCAGTGACTTGCTCGCGAATGCAATAGGGCGAGCTTTTTCTTCACCAGCTTGTACCTGGGAGAGTACGGCTCCCAAACCGTCCAAAGAGGCATCGATCGACAGAATCAATGGGTGTGAGAAATCTGGATGTGCAAGAACCACACTGTTCAAAAGACTCTCCTTCAGGTTGGACAGAGCTATATCGCATTCATGTGTCCAATCAGCAGGCTGTAATCTGCGAAAGGTCCCTGCCTTCAGGTTTGCTTTGACCTTTCCCCTCCTTTTCTGTCCCGCAGTAAGTGCAAAAAGTGGTTTAGCCATGGCAGAGCAATTATGGATGAAATGCTGGTAATAGAATACCATCCCAAGGAATGACTTGATCCTTTTTACTGAAGGAGTGCACCCATCTTCCTCCATCAAGTCGGTTTTAACCATTTTTGTAATAACTTCAACTTTCGCTGGATCCAAAGAAACTCCGTTACTGTCTATGTAATGGCCAAGGAACCGCACCGAAGCCTGCATCAAATGGCACTTCTTTGGATGTAGTTTCAAATTGTGTAGTCGCAGACGTTGGAACACGACCTCCAGCCTTTTCAGTGATTCTTCCTCGCTTGGAGCGTACACGAGTAAATCATCCAAGTAGCACAACAAGCTACTGAAATTGAGATCACCGAAGATGCTGAGCATCATGCGCATAAATGAAGCTGGACTGTTCGAAAGGCCCTGCGGCATCCTGTTGTACTCATGTAGCCCTAGTGGAGTTGTGAATGCTGTGTATTTTTTGTCTTCTTCAGCCATGGGGATGTTGTAGAAGCCCGACGTCAGGTCCATGGTGCTAAAGAAAGCATTCCCGCCGAGTGCAGCTAAACAGTCCGCCTGGTGCGGAAGTGGATGCGCATCTTTGATGGTTCTGGCATTTAACCACCTAAAATCTGTACAGATTCTTAAGCTGCCATCTTTTTTCCATACCAGTACTAGAGGTGAGGCGTACTCGCTCACAGACTTTCTAATTATGCCTTGTTCTTC
>JAOTRQ010104124.1:0-10035 GCA_028565875.1 Hoplisoma paleatum | reverse complement strand
AAGGGCATCCGGACGGAAAACTCTGCTCCAAACATTAACGTCCGACCCCAGGAACTGGGAAAACGCACGATAAACGACTATAGAGAGAGAGGAAGAGATTA
This sequence comes from Hoplisoma paleatum, assembly GCA_028565875.1. Classification (NCBI taxonomy): domain Eukaryota; kingdom Metazoa; phylum Chordata; class Actinopteri; order Siluriformes; family Callichthyidae; genus Hoplisoma; species Hoplisoma paleatum. The sequence goes on along the minus strand of JAOTRQ010104124.1, from coordinate 9,934 downwards.
AGCATTTTAACGTCCGGGTCGCATCTAGGACCGGAAACGTTTCCTTGATTCATCACAAGTTTCAATTTGCTAGAGTACCAGGAGTAAACCTATGCGAGCACTGGGAGAAACGGGCCCTGATTGATCTGTAGAACAGGAATTATTGATTATTAACAATTAGTCTCCTATAAGGACCCCAAATTCAGCAGTTGGGAACCTTTTTTTGGACACGGACCCCCTTGTAGTGCAGTGTACACAGTAATGCTGTTCTACATGCACCAATCCAATAGATGAACGCTAAACAAAGTTCCTTCGTAATATAAATGACAAGGTGTATGTATTTGTGTGTGTGTGCCCTGAATGCCACAGATTTGACAACATGGCATTACAACGACAAACATTTCAAAGCTTCTCTTCCTTTTATTCCACATTATTTCCATGATCTTAAAGTGCACCAACCAGTCTAGACAAATTTCCGGCTTTGGATTTGCCTCTAATTTTAGAAAGGAAATGGCAAAAAAAAGAAAGGAAACGCCAATTCTGATCAGCTCCTGTAAACACGAGTTTCATAACGAGTCCCTTTAATTAGAATTCATGGAGTTCATCTTGCGTTCCTGAACTGGAATATCTTTTTTACTACTGATGAAAGCTCATTAGTCGCCCCCCCCCCTCGATACCCCTTTCCCCTTGGCCTCACACAACCATCTGTTTCGTGTCAGCAGTGGCCTGCTCAGTGTTTCTTACCCCCACATGTTATCGTCTGTGTTGGACGTGTCGCCGTGTCCTTCCCGTCTCCGGGCCAGCTCGCCACGGTTCTTTTTTTTACTCTGGTTTCACATCACTCACCAGTCAGTTGCTGAGCTTTGTGATTCATCCAAACATCCAGACAGACCAAAAACCACAACAGGCTTTCTCACTTGATTCCAAACCAGTGTGCTTTACCCAGAATCCCACTGGCTCGTTTTTCCAACATCGTGACTAAAACCGGTTTATTTGGACGCGTGGACGAGTTTAGTTAACGGCTGTCGACGTTTCGTTCGAGCTTCGGCCTGCTACTGCCGATTTTCTAAACACTGAATTCCTGATGTGTAAGAATTCTGTCCAGCTGTTTTAAGCAACAGAAAAAAGCCAGAAGATCGACCAACATGTACAGAGCAAGGTTTAACTGCAGATTTATTTCATCTTCTAAACCTATTATTACATTTTTACATTTAGATTCCTTTTTCCACTACTGTGCTTCCCATTCAGTGATTATAACTGACATTTACACACACTAGGGGGCAGCTGTGAGCGACTGCTCCATATGAATGGACATTAAACGCCTCGTTCATGGAACGATTAATAAACAATAAATGTCAATTACAATAAGACTCGATGCGATTATGAGTTACGCCAGATTTATTTTTTGGATTTAGAATACTGATCCCGTTCCTGTGCTTAGTCCACATTTAATCCACGTTTTAATCGATCGTTCGGTGATTACATGTGTTTACAAACACTAGGGGGCAGCTGTGAGCATGCGAGTCCGGATTAGTGAGCTGGGTTACCTTTTGGGTGCGCCGGTTTCCTCCTGCATACTTAAAACATTCGTGTGTGTGTGACAAACTTGTGTAATGAATGAATTGCAACAAAAAGGCAGTTTTGATTCTCCGATTCAAATTGTGCCCCTAGTGAATCGATTCTTTACATTTTTAACCCCCTGTATAATGATTCTGTTTGTCTTCAGGTATTCGGATGGGCAGTTTGGGGTTGTTCCTGCAGTGCGCTACCTCAACCTTCTTTTCACTAATAATGAGTCGACTGGTCTGTTCGTTTGGATCGAGGAAGGTCTACCTAAGCAGCATGGTTTCCTTCACCGTCTCGGCACTGGTCATCTGCTTCTCTAAAAGCGTCCTGTTGGTCACTGCAATGTCCGCCCTCACCGGGTTCGCCTACGCCACCTTACAGACTCTGCCATACACACTAACCTGCCACTATCACAAACAGAAGGAGGTAGGAAGTCTTTCACGATCGATTGGTCGCTTTTATGTTTGCAGCCACGTTTATTCTGACCACCGGTTTACGGTCCAGAATGACCAGAATTTTACCCCTTTATACCGAGTCAAATAAACCAAATGTTGGTGGTGGTGTTACTAATTTTAACATTAATGTTCTGTAGGGGTAAATGTTAACTCATTTCTCATCGGTCACTCTGATTTTGTTTCAGGTTTACATGCCAACCAGCAGTTCCAAAAAAATCCACATGAATGGTCTGAGCCACCAGGCTGTGTGTTTCACTCTGGATGATTCCACAAGCAACTCGAACCATAAGAGTCTCGACACGAACGGCCATACTTACTACAGCCAGGACGGTGTCCAGAATTATCTCCCTCAGACATGTCCGAACGGTACGTCTTCTGGTCTGGAATCAGAAGGTTATGAGAAAAGAGGCGTGGGCTTGGACTTTGCTATTTTGGACAGCACCTTTCTGCTCTCTCAGGTTTTTCCTTCTCTTTTCATGGGCATGATCGTCCAGTTTACCAAGTCGGTCACCGCCTATGTCGCCTCCTCCGCTATTTTCGGAGCAGTCGGGGTTTATTTCGCGACTCAGGTCGTCTTTGAGCAGAAGGATGTTAAGAAGGTGCTAGAGATCTGAGATTATCATTAAAATTTAAAAAAAGAAAAGAAAGAAAACTTCTGTTGGAAAATATACGTTGTTCTATACCAGTATCTGGACCAATCCGTAACGCTGTACTGTCATCCTTCCTTGTCCATCAAATGTCCCTATTTTCTTAAAATGTAAGAAGTAATCAGTTTTTCTGTTTACTTATTTACTTACATCATAAAGTATTTTGACCTCCTGTGTCTGTCCCATTCTAAAGATCAATGAGTGTTGGATTTAAAATGCATGAGCAGGATTCGAGCGTCTCGGTTCACCTGCAACATTCTTTTGGGGTTTAGGTTTGTTGATTTGAAATGTCCCAAATGAACGTTTGGAATCGTATAGAAATATCTTCTATATTTATTGGCTTGATACTTGGTATCCGGTCAAACCTAAACACACTAAAATGAATTGGGATGCTCGCGTCATTTCTGCGGTGGTAATCGTACACAGATAAGGATGACATGACTTCTCATAATTATTATTGTTATTATTTTAGTTTATTCGTAGCATCATAGATGTTTCATGTTTCACCAAAACACGCATTGGACCAACGGGCATGTCCGACAGATGTGATGTCACAGACATGTGATGTCACATTGCCTTTATGTTCTATAACGACTCAGAGGAAGAATTATTTTGTTGTGTATATTTTTGTACATTACTAATATATATATATATACAAATTAAAATATATTTATATTCCAATAGTAATTATTTTGTGCAACCTTGTTCAGTCAGGTTGTTATTATTTAATCTGTTATTGCAGGCATCATACAATAAGTGTCATGAAACTACTCGTTGATTTATATGGTTAATAACCGGCACTGTTGGACGAATATTAACAAAATGTAAAAAGAAAGTCTAGTGTGGAGGAGATTCCGACTACTGCTGTATTGCAAAAGTTATTATGTTTTTGGATTTTTTTTTATGGATAGAATCGTCACGTTGGCCCCAAAATCTACCTTTAATCAAGTATTTAATTAAAGATTAAAAAACTGAACACAGTTCAGGATCTCCACCATTTGGCCAGTTGTGCTTAATTCTGTATCGAAGTTTATTTGAAATTCTCAAGTCGTTTTCTGAGCATCTAATTGCCGTGAATGTGAATGTCCAACTCTAACTTTAGTACAAATATTAACGGCCTTTCTTTGAGACGCACAACTTCTTTGTCGTGGGGCTTAAACACATGATCTTTCAGTCCATGCTTAGAACCGTAACTGTCGGGCTACTGCTGCTGTAAGTTTGGTCTGATAAAAGTGCAGCAAGACCCTTGAACAAAATCTTTCCTGGAGTGGGTGCTAAATCTTTTTCTTCGAGGGGCTCAGACTTGATCCTCAATAAACATCTGTACAGATGAAGATAGCAGTTCACCCATAGCCGTCCAATCAGAATGGGATAAATAGTCTGTGGGAAGCATTTAGAGCTGAATGAAGGAAAACGTTCTACATTAATGAAGGGTCTGAAACTTTTGTAAACTTTTCTTTTTGTTTAATGTGGCTGTAAATGGTGATTTGATCCTTAACCTTAATGATGTTAGAACTCTGTGAACAACTTTTGTAAAACATGCATGACATGGCGAAAAAGTATGTGGACACCCCGAGCCTGTTTGACATCCCGTTTACTAATTATAGATTTAATGATGCAGTCTGGTTCCTCATTCTACAAAAACCAAAGAATTCAAAGGAGGTACTTTCCATTCCTGCGTGAATGTGTGTTTACTATTGATTTACTCTTGAGACTTGAGAGAAAATAATTTCATACACAAAGCGGTGAACAATTTAGAAATCGAATTAAGCGTCGTCAATGTAAACATACAAAGATGTAAGATGATTGAATTTCCATTCAATATAATAATAAATAATATAATAATGACAGTGATACAATACAACACCTCGTAAAAGCAGCAGTAAATTATAATCATATTCAATTTGTTATAATAAACTATAACCCCTTTGTGTTACATTATGTACATGTGTATACATTATATACTATAACACAATACTATTGTTACTATTGTATTGCTTGATAAGGTTGATATCACTACATAATGTGTGTGTGTGTGTGTGATGTGGTGTTAAAGCAACAATTGAAGAACAAAGGCGGCAAAACAAAATTCTTCACATATCTCAGCTAGTTTTTGGAAGTTGGGGTCAGAGTTCATGGGTCAGCCCACGTACAGAGAGGGTTTTACGCAGAGCCCCGATATTCAAACCCTCAACCTTTCAGCCGATATTCCAAATTTTTGCTCAATAGACAACCACGGTATCGTTATCATGGAAGGTGTCTACATACTTTTGGTCATTCAGTGTATCGTTTACAATGGTCAGGAAGATGATGTAACAGCAAGGATTGTGGAGGGAATTTAATACTTAATTTGGGATTTATTTATTTTTGTACCATGATGCCAGTTGTGTCGCTAAACGTTTAAAAGGATCTCTCAGGTACAGACGGATAAAAAAATGAAACATTAATCCTGTTAAGTGTCTTTTGGTCATTTGTGACTGTACATGGAGGAATGAGACACAATCCCTCAAAGATGTTCCATCATTTTCTGTTTTGTGGGGGGGAGGGGGTTGAACTAATGTCTCTAAAGGCTACACTGTATGGTTTACGTCATACTTATTAAAGGGCACTTAGTGGCCCCTTGTGCCACGTGCATTAGGGCATCGTCATCCTGTAAAAGGCCTTCGTTCCTTTTCATTTTTTAGGTTATTTATGACATTTTATAATTTGCAAATTATTCTGTATTTCTTTTGTTCTGTTTTTTTTTACGTTTTCCTACATGAAAGAACTTCCAGATCTTTGTTTAAATCGCCTCAAGTCGATATTAAAGTGCCTACAGAAACATTTCGTGTGTGAATTGCTTGTTTTTATTATCCCGCGGATGTTCAGGAGTGGAACGTCTAGTTCTCGTTCCCTTAAAAGCTGCATGTGGACGCCACCGAAACTGATGGAACTGCAATCTCTAGTGTACATAACAAAACACTTGCTGTGCACATGAGACATATCGAAGTAAGTCCGAGCCTTTCAGTCGGACTGGGGGTTCAGCATCAGTGATGTTTAAGCATGACTGAATGAGACCCCTGCTTGTTGTATTACGTCTGTGCTGCTAAATTTCCACTGACCCAGTGATTCCTTTACTGCAGATGCATTTTAATACTCATGTTGGTGGTAGCACCGTCACCTCGAGTCACAGTATCGAGTTTGCATGTTCTAACCATGTCTGTGTGGGTTTCCTACAATGTACTGCTCACATCGTTCAGATACACAAGTCTGGTCCACAAAAACACGGACACAAGAACCGTGTTTATCCCCCAGATCATCACCATCAACAGTCAGCCATAATACTACAACAATATCAAACTACTGCATTATTACACTGTTACACCAGACATGTTTACACTGCTGGGGTGAATAGTGTTTAATCTGTTTACTGTTGTTTATTCTGTTAATAACTGTTAACCAGACTATTGAACGTGTCCTTGTGTTTATGTATACTGTGCATGCTACTGTTTCTGTACGATGTATATTGTCTTTAAATTATATGTAAATCAGAATCCATTTTACTGGTCAAGTAGGTTTACACATGACTAGTACAAACAACAAACAGATAATCTACATGTAATCTACAAGAAGACAAACAATATACAAGGTTTTTAGTACGGTAATGTGCCCAAAACAGTTGTATGCACAGTATACGTAGAAACAAGGACCCGTTTTAAACAGTTAACATCTACTCACAGAAGAACGAAACGTGCAACCATCAACGCATTAATTACGATTCAATCTAATAATAGACTATCTTAGTTTGTTCTTTGCATAGGTGTAAACATACTTGGCCAATAAAACCGATTCTGTTTTCGACTCTACTGGTTGAACCTGAGAGGCTAGATCGTTGTGATTTTATTTTATTTTTTTACGCATCCAGTTACTCACCTCTGGCAATCGATTGCATTCGAATCAATAAACGCAAACACCAAACATTGCATAATGTGCTATTCATTATCGGGCATTTCACGGTGCCATCCTGAACCTCAGCCCATAAATCAGTGACTGTCTGAAGCTGTTACGTTCGTCTTACAGACGTTACGCGATAATTAAATAGCTGCTATAATAGCAGCTCCATTAGAATTCAGCAGGAGTGGCGCTGCACAGCCGATGGAAACTTCTGCTTAATGAGGTTTGCTGTTTCCTGCACATTAGGAGCGACAATAACCGAGCATTTGTGGGGGTGGGGGTGGGGGGAATATAACCTAGATGTGAAGTTTGTGTTTCATCCAAGGTTTTCTCCAACAGTCTAAAAGCATGCATGTAAGGTGAATTAGAGATGCAAATGTAGTGTGTCTATCCATCCATCCAGCCATCATTTGGTTTCACCACTCGGTGAATACACTAAACACCTCAGCAGGTCATCAGGCTGTAGGTAGTGATGGAAGTGATTAAGGTAATGGGTTAGAAACCAGATGTTGGGGCTCCTGAGCGAGTCCCTTAACACACAAATGCTCAAAATTACAATTGTTTTATTGTTACTATATATGTCATTTTTTTGTACCTCAAGATTTTCCTGGGCTGAATAACGTTAAAGGATTATTCTTACAAAACATTTATGCCACTAAAAGTGAATGTTAAATAATTAAGCATTTGATTGCATAATTAAGCAGTCGACAGGTTACGACTAAAGTGCCCTTGAGCGAGACACCAAACCCTTAGATTCCTGCCCAGGTATTGTGGCAAGGGCTGCCAACCATTCAACCCTTATGTGCTCACAACTGCCCCCTAGTGTGTGTAAATGTGTGTGTTTCACTGCACGGATCGGGTTCAATGCTGTGGATTAGTTCCAACGGGTGTAAAACACGGTGGTGTAGAGTGTGTATAAGTTGTGTATAAGTTGTCAATTCTAACCAAAAAGTGTAAAACATGCCATTAAAAGCCTAAAATATTTTTGCACGTCTTTGCACATTGAAATTGGTGAAAATATAATTACAGAACTTAACACTGGTAATAGCTGATTTAGCATTTTACAGCTGTGGTATGATTACAGGAAGTCACACAACACAAAAACCGTCAAAACTATTTTCTGTTTAGTACTTCTGTTGTTCTGTAAACAACAACGCTAATGAGATCATTTCAAGTTAATAAGGTTCCAAACACTTTGTTTAACGTTAAAACATTATATATATCACCCATTAAACAAATTTAAAACACCACACACACACACACACACTATATATATAGTTTGGAACCTTGTTAACGCAAAATGATCTCATTAGCATTGTTGTTTAAACAAGGACAAGTACTTTATAGTTCATTTAAGACATATTTGATAGTTTTTGTATTGTGTGACTTCATCTAAACATATTTATGAATATAATGTATATTATATATGAATATAAACATGATATTACAATAAGAATATTAAATGTTTATTTCACGCCATTGTGGCGCTTCAGAACTGAGCTGATTAGCATCGAATTAACCACGTGACGCAGCGCCATCTGCTGGACATCTAACCGCAACTGCAACACAATAATTTTCTTTACCTCGTGATTTATCCTGGTCAGGTCATCACAGGATGTTAAAAAACACAACAGGTAAACACCTCACAGTGCACAGAGATAAACACCAATCCCATGCATGTGATACGTAAACTACTGAGGAGAAAACACTGTCTTTTTATTGTAATCTCACTTCTAATGACATTTCAATTACTAATAGTGATACACCTCAAATATATTTGTTGAGGATATAAATGCACTTTATATTGCAGATGCATATGATGTGCAATCTGTGCACTAAAAGTTAACAGAGCTACAATATCAGCATACGAATGGTACTGTATATTTTGTTCCTCCGAGTACAAATTATGCAAACGAACGCTTCAAGGTAAATGTTGAGGCTTTATGTCCTATTATGTAGCTGAAGTAAGAATTTATCTCCCCACCTAATTAAAATGTTTGAAAACATGAACTCCGGGTAATTTGGTAGGACACGCAGATGCTGTATTGCACTTCTGATTATTACAGATTCTTATTCATGGTATCCGTGAAATTTCACATATTTTTTTCAGTGACTTATGATGTTCAGATTTAGAAATTTTTTGAAATAATAATAGTTTATTTCCCTTTTAGGAGCAATCACCGTAATCATTTGGAGACTAGGTGACCCAAGAAGCCTCTCCAACCATCATGTCAGTAAAAAAAGAGTTGTTTGATTTACATTTTTTGGTCTTAGGATCATTCTAAACTTGATAAATTTGATAATTTTGATATTGAGTGCTAACAGATGATTTCAGGTTATTTCAGAGTAATATAGTGTTAATGCCAACGGATCAAATTTATTAAAATGATTGTGAATTATTGTTGAGCCTATTGTACAGAATAAAATCATTCTGAATACTTCTGTCAGCAGCAATAATATAAACTATTTGTGTAACAGTTTCCAGTCGTATCGGACCCTCGAGTGTTTAGCAAAATGCTACCGAACAAGCCCCCCAAACTCCAAACCCACATGAACTGTGTATATCTACAGGACAATTTTACATCACCAATGAACTGTATAGTGCATGTTTTGGGGTTGTGGGAGGAAACCGGAGTACCCACACGGACATGGGCCGACCCGGGAATTGAACCCTTGACTTCTTGCTGAGAGGCGACAGTGCTCACACTTTGGCTACAGGAAATGATTATTCAAGTTTTTGGACATTGGGAGAAAACTGGAGAGTTGGGTGTAAGCCATGCTCATCACTGCTGGCCCCTAGTGTTCACTGGTGTGTGTAAATGTGTGTTTCACTGCATGGATTATAGTGGGTAGCACTGTTGTCCTGGGTTCCATCCTCAGGTGGAGAGATCCTAGTTTCCCTAGTTTTTGTGTGCATGTTCTCTCAGTGTCTATGCAGGTTTACACTGGATTCTCCCATTTCCTACCGAAGTCAGTCCAAAGACATGCCAGCAGGTTGATGGAAGATGCTGAAAAGTTCTCGTAGATACAAAAAGCTGCTACATTGTAGTACCAGTTCCTGATGGGTCTTGATATGTAAAGTTTTGGGATGTAAAGGAACAAGACGATTAAAACCGACGGGCAACGGTCCCAAAGAGGATGGTGGAGGGATGAGTGGATGGATGAATTTATTGATTTATCCATCTATTTATCTATCAATAAAGATAGACATACAGATCTAGATAGATATATTATATTTAGACACATAGCTGGACGGACAGACAGGACAAACCGCCTGAGATAGATAGATAGATAGATAGATAGATAGATAGATAGATAGATAGATAGATGATAGATAGATAGATAGATAGATAG
>JAOTRQ010104115.1:0-10035 GCA_028565875.1 Hoplisoma paleatum | reverse complement strand
TTAAATACACTACAAATCACCCCCCCCCCCAAAAAAAAATAAAAATAAAATAAAATAAAATAAATAAAAATAAATAAAATAAATAAAATAAAAAATAAATAAATAAAAATAAAATAAAAATTTGATGGTAAATAAAATTCAATTGAAGCAGGCCATCTTTATAATTTTTAACATTATATTTGTTATTTATACAAATAAAGGTGAACTGAATGAAAATTTGTTCAGATTTGGAAGCTGGGGTTAGAGCTCCAAATCATCCATTATACTGCGGCTAAAGGTCCCGCTCAAGAACTCAAGAGTCACCAATCTCCAGTTGATAGCCCTAAAGCTCTACCACTCGGCTACCATCGTCCACTGTCCATAAATACAGAAAACTTAACTTAGTAGACTGTTGTCCATTGTCATGCATATACACATGATTCTTTCCCACTATTTAATCATGCCCTCAAATCATGCAATTGTTTTTGTATATTATCAAGAATAATTCCCCACCGCTGTTTACAGCAGCTCATATTTTACATCAGCTGTTTTCCAGCTATATGCCCACAGAAGGTTCACCTTATGGTGTATGTCACTTTTACTGCACCCATGTCCTAAGTCTACCAAGGACAACACCAAGGTCACAGCTGCTACTTTGCAATCTGTAATAGTTTCCACTCAACTCCCTCTAAACAACCCTGAGGTAAGTATTAATGCCACTCCGATTATTCGATTAAATAGAGTGTAATGGGAACTGAATTCAAATGTGGCGTAATATTTAGATTACAATTTTTTTTACTCTTATAAGAAACATCATACACAAAGTAGATGTTGAAATTCTACTAAATAATTAATGCTAAATGAATGTATGCTTCCCTTACTGCAAATATGCACATTTCTAACTGTGAGTTAACACTTTCAACAAATGTGGAACACTTTAAAATGGAAAAATCTAGTGAGATACTCTAAAGTCTTTCAGCTTTCTTAGAATACCGTAATTTAATCACTACGACTTATAAAGCGGGTTATTTAAAAGCACTAACATCTCTCCCTCCAAGTACCCAAAACAGCAAAACTGTCATAGACAAATCTGAATTTTCAAATAAATATTGCTTGTACATCTTCAGTCACAAAATGTTTTTGTTGTTATGTTTTTTACTTAGTAGCCTTTTCAGCCGCCTAAGAATTTGAACAGCTTTCTTCAGGGAGTACGTATTATGTACATAGTATGAGCTCACTGTGGCACAGCACATATACCAACATGGCATAATATGACTGATGACGGCTGACATTAGTAACAATGATCCTCATGACACCTGAAGATGGAACTAAATGTAAGAATACTTTTTCACCACAGTGCTTTTATACACTTAGTAATGACTCTTCTACATTTACATCCAATCCGTGCAGTGAATTATTTACTCACAGTACGGGGCAGCAGTGAGCACACATGTCCAGAACAGTGAGCAGCTTTAGCCATGGCCCCCGGGGAGAAGTAAAGCATTTCATGCCTTTCTCAAGGGCATTTTAGTCACAACATGACACTTTTAATCAAACCATCAACCTTCTGATCAAAAGCACAGTTCCGTAACTAACAGGCCACTGCTGCCCTAAGCAAACTGTGCCAAAAGTAACTAGCACTGTCACCTCACAAACTGAAGGTCCTGGGTTTGATTATGCAACTGAGGATGTGAAGAATCTAGTGTAAATGTGTAATTACTGTTACTATCATTAATGTAATAGTGTAACATTCAAATCCTAATAAACAAACCATATTCATGGCACTTGGTAATTACTGGTATATATTAGGAACCCAGTAGCTCAGATTACTGATTTGTTAAAGCTAGTATTATTATAACATTATAACAAATGCTCAATGCGCATATTTATTAAGTCATAAAATTATAAGGATTTATTCATTAAAAAGAAATACACTGTAAAATGTTAAAATTAGTAACAATGCCATTTCACCACTGGCAAATTATGCACAAGGTGTTTATATTAAACTTTTAAAAGGTAGTTGCTGTTTGACCTCGTGCTAATTAAAAATTTTTTTTTTACATACTTATCAAACTAAATGGAGTCTCACACAAAACCAACTGAGAACAATCAGGTATAATAATAATCTGACATCTTTCAATCAGAACCAGAATGTTCTTTTCTTGGACCGTTTTCATTTTTAGTGTTATAACATTGCTCCGACACAGTCATCTAGCCATTAAAATTGGGTATTTGTCAAACTTAGAATAGCACTTCATTCCTGCTTTTAACATATAAACTTTATGGATAAAAAGTTTCTGCCTAGTTCACCAGTTTCCATTTATATCCCAACAATCAACAGCTGTCGTGATGATGAGATAATTGCTGCTCTTCACATTACCTGTCTGTGGTCACAATGTTAAGTCTGGTCGGTATATAAGCACATGCAGAAATCTGTTTTAGTATCACACACTTGCATTAAAGGAAAACTGCATTATTCATTTTAAAAAGTAATTGACCTCCTAATCCTGATAATTTATGCCAAAATAAGCCAAAAAATTATTTTAATTTCAAGTGATTTATGTCACTATAAAGAAATAGATACTGTATAGAATTCTAATGCAGAATCCCAACATCTGAGCGCTTTTAGACATTTTGCCTATTTAAGTTTCAGATTTTTTATAATCCCTTTTTGTGTATTTCTTTATCAATTTACGTTTTAACTACAGGTTAAAAACGTTTTATCATTGAAATGTAAGAAGTTAGTCGTTCTTTTAACAAGGCCATGTCTAGCAGGATTTTTTTTTTTAATAAAAAGAAGAAAATCCGTATAAAAAAACGAATCTGCCATTTTTTTAATTCTATTTAAATGAAAAAAGCTAAGGAAGAACTATTGTTTTTATTTTATTGTAAGCCATTATATGGAGCAAACTACATTTTTACAAATGACATTCAAATGCTTAGTTTATTTTCCACTTGAACATCGCTTTATAAAGATACAGATTAGGACTCCAAACAACCCGAAGGACAATGACAAAAGCAAAAACTTGCCAAAATGCTAGAATGCTCAAGTCCATGGGAGGGGCGGAGAGGGTGGGGGTGGGGGTTATCTGATATATGAAATAACCCATGTTTTTTCACTACTGATAGGAACCAAAATTTGTTTAATAAATTTTTGCATTTAAATAAATTTGCATGTATGCATGTTCTTCCAGTTGCTTTATAGGTTTCTTCCAGGTTTCCTCCCACAGTCTAAAGACATTTAGATGTAAAGTAATCCTCCATATCCAGACTGTTATGATGTTCAGTGTATTCACCCAGTGTGTGCCACACCGTGATAGTGGACTGAGAGAAAATCACGAGTTGCAGTTGTAGTTTACTGACAACTGGTGGCAGTGCATTATAAGGTAAAACCTATTAGAGCAGCATGTGCAGAATGCATTGTGGTCCTTCATTCTGCCACTATCTTTTACTGCTTTCACTGTCAGTATCTCAGGGGATGTATATACTGGAAAAGAAATGAAACCCACTATAATAGAACAAGATTTATTCTTCTTGGAACTTTCTGTAGAGGTCTTGATTTTTGTAGTGTATTATTAGCAGCACCTATTTGACCACAGAATTTACACATCTATCGTTTCTCTGGCTCATGAAATGAGCTCTGGTTCAAACAACAGCAGCGTTTCTGTATAACGTTTGCATTTTTATCATTATTATTGTTGCTGAAAAAAGTTTCGTCTCACATTTTTAATGCAGAGATGAACTATGTGGTGAATGGTAACTGATTTTCAGTACTCAGGTCTACGCTACATTATTTCTTACAGCAGCATGATGCTTTTTCATGTGTCAGATCACACATTTCAATACAAACTGTGAACCATCAATCTTTTTATAATAAGATGTACAGTAGATACTTTTAAATATTTGTGAGTAGACCTACAATTTTTAAACTCACTGAAAGTTAAAACTTGTCAAAAACCGAGGTTAGGTCATGAGTACTTTATCCTCAGTCATGATAGCCTTGCCTGTTTTCACTTCACTGTTGGCAGTTCACAGTTTTTTTTTGTGGTCATTTTGAAATATATGCTTCAGAAATGATTTCTAAAACGTATCAAATAATAAAAAAACTACTACTATGGTAATACTAATACTATGAAAAAGAATAACTTATAGTTACTTACCCGGAAAGACCACTAATAACAAATCTTTACTTACTGAAGTGCTGAAAATCTTATCACAAAGGTTCCATTAAAATAACAAACTGTTTTAGAGAACCCAGAGATTCCAGGTCATTCTGACAGTGCAAAGCTTGATGAGGGAAAAGGGACAAGTGTCATCATTGGAGGGAGATTTATATTCATTACACAATCCCCATAAATAAAAAGATGACATATAATTAAGTCCTCATTTCACTGTACCAAACACCACTACAATTTTTCTTGGAATTCTCTAGGAGAAAATGGTAACTAGAATTATAATTCAATTTCATTGTTCACATTGACCGGGAGATGATCCGATCTAGTTGAGAAGGAAAATGCTCTGCATGATTGACATTCTTTTGATCTTGGATTTTAAAATGTCAGTCAGATCAAGGTCATATCCAGGAGCAGGACAGAAAATGTCATTTTTTAAGTACAACCTAATGTCTGAATATATTATTACCTCCTCGTGTTTCCTAGGTATTTTCAGCTGCTCAGGTTGAAAAAAGGATGCTAGGAGATTAAATAAAGAAAAGAAGGATGGAGGGGGTTTGTAAAGGTTGTCATTGCATTTAAGATTAAAAGAGTATTTATTTCTGCCATGGAATCAGCGGACTGGGTGGTTTCTTGCTCATCTTATCAGGTCAGATATATTGCGAGTCACTGACTGTGGACACAAAATCAATGGCAGTACCTCCTGACTGGGACACTGTGTTGGTGTTATTGACTTCAGCACATTTTTTCACCCGTTAAAACAATCATAATGTAGGTGCTTCTTACTCACTCACTTGGAATAGCCACATGGCCATGTTTTGTTCTGTAATCACTGTATTTGTTTCACATATGTTGATAATTGTGACTATATGCAAATAGAAAGAACCATCACAGAGTTTGATCATTTAGCCTCAGATCCACAGCCTATAACTATGCAGATATTAGAACAATGACACGACTACTGTTGGCATAATGCCTACTGTGTTGGATACTGTGACATGAATACAACCACCGACTGCTCTCAACCAGGAGTTTTGTCTTGCAATAATGCTATTAAGTAAAATAAAAAAAAAAACAAAAGTGTTAATATGATGAGGATTATGAAAAATCTGCAATACTCCGTTAAACTGATGTTATGCTGATGCATATAGTGATCATGGCAAATGGCAGGAACTATGATTACAAAATACATGCATATGTTTTGAGAAATTATATGTATAAATTTTGAGGCCCATGACCTAGTTATTATCAGACAGAGGATGTGGAACAGAGTACATGACTAAGATTATCATAAGATTATTAAATCATCCTGTCAACAAATCAGCTAAATCATTAGCATGCAAAGTATTAATTTGACTAAATGAACTAGTTAGTGTTTCAGATAAGGTGGAGCAAATGTTTTGTTATATGTGTTTTATTTCTATTTTAACATCACCAAGTCTTTGTGCCACCTAGGTTTAATGTCAAAGTGTGTAAAACATGACTAGAAGTCCCGTGTTCAGTTTGAAAGCAGACAAATTCTAAAGCGAATTAAGTAACAGCCGGTTTCTGACAACATACAGATAGACATGATCTACAGTAGTTTGCTAAACATTTAGCTGATACTTTAGCCAGTTATGGATGTAATACAATGCAGCAGAAAAAAAGAGTTTGGAAGCTCTACTGAGATCAGTACTGGTGTGTTTACAGGTAACTGAAGCATGTTTGCAATGTTTTTTCAGATGAGTACTAAATCATTTTATCTTGGGCATGATGGACATTCTTCTTAAAGTAAAAACATGCATAAACCTACATAATAAAAAACGGTTCAAATGCATTTCAATGAAAAGGAGCAGAGGTTGAGGTACTGCGCAAAATCAGTGCCACTGAAAGCACAAAACATTGAATAAATGTGACCTTTTTGAAAACAGAAACAGGCAAATAGAAGTACAGGCAAGTACACGTTAAAGTCAGGTTAAAACCTTCAGATAGTTTTAGTGTTTGAATTCTCTACTCCCAAAGGGTTGCATGTATATCACATTCAAACAAACAGTTTACTTTTACAAACACTGCAGTCCGCCTGAGGCTTTAAATCCTATTAAATCCCTCTTGTGTTCTGTGTCACTTCCTTTTTGGAGCTGCCGGTCAGGGCCTCGTGAGTATAGAAAATATGAAAGCAGCAGCTGCATTCCCCTCTTATCCCTAAAGCAAGGCGCATTGCTGGAGATACCTGCAGGGGGTAAAAAAAAACAGGGATGACGATGCTTGCTACAGAATTAGCCTAAGACAAATACTCAGAGGTCTGTTGTTTTTGAATAGTCAGTGGAACTCTTTTCAACACTAACTTGTTCCAAAACAGACTGAATAGACAATGGTTGGCATGTCTATTAAATGATCAAGATTCTACCAGTGAGAGAGACCATGCACAAACTAGCCTGGTGACAGATGATTATTGCCAAATTCTCACATGAACACAGTATAAATAAAGACAATTACAAAATTTAACTGTTGAAAATGTTAAACTCAGTCAGCTGAAACAATGTGGAAAATATGAATAATATTTTTTAAACAGGTGTTTAATACATTGTTATTGATTGCAGACAGTATCATATCTTCCATCCATCAATCCATCAGTAATTGTTTCATCAATATGATGTTATTTAGGGTCACGGAGAGACACATACTGGGCGATTACACTAAACACTTGAACAGGTTACCAGTCTGTTTCAGGGTACAGAGACAAAACACACACTACAATTTCAGTACCTCCAGTTAACCTGACTGCATAATTTTGAACTGTAGGAGGAAACCGGACTATACATAGGACACCTACAGACACAGGGAGAACATGCAAACTCCAAAAATAAAGCTCCAGATTGCCTTACTCAGGAATTAAACCTTGGACTTCTTGCTGTGAAGCAATAACCTTTTCAAACCCCTAAGTATAAATAATAGGTGCCAGAATTAAATTTAAAGTATTATTTATGTTCAAGTATCCAGCCAGCCATCCATCAATTCATGATACATAATATTTATTTGTTAAGCAAGATCATTCAGTACATAAGTTTATATCGAACTGAGTTTTGGACAATATGCAGTTCAGGTAACTTGCATTATTTTGGACTGTGGGAGGAAACCAGATCACCCAGAAAAAAACCCACATACACATGAACACAAAAACACAAATTAGATCAGGACTGCCCAACCTGCGGATCAAACCTAGGCCAAACAAGTCAGCATGTGATAAAAGTGTTACAGATATTCCACTCCACTGTGCAAAAATTAATTTATGTAAACTTAATTTTCCTGTTATTGTTCGAGAGACACATTTCTTGTATGTGCAAATATACTTGCTCAATGAATCTCATTCTGAAAAATAATCTTCATGTTAGTCATGATGAAAGGCAGCATGGATTTTTGGTTTGGAAGCTTCTAGGTTGGACCATGACACAGTGAAAACGTCCATTATGGTCAAATGAAAGCACTTCCAGGTCCAGGTTGAAGAATTGTACCCTGTGTGCACTCCAGACCAAGGACAGAAAATACCAACCAGATTGTATTCAGCATGGCATTTGGCTGTGTCGGTGACCTTGGCAAAGGTCATTTATTCTTCTTCATTTATGCAAAAAAAATAACACAATGAAATCTTATAGCACGTTAATGCATTTTTTAAAACAAGACCATTGAAAATAACATTCTGCACACACGACAGAGCATGGCTGCAGAGGATACCGGCACTGTCTTGGCCCTGGATTATCTTCTTATAGAAATATATTTCATGCCTTTTGGTTTATCGTTTTAGAATAGTCTTTAGTGTCCTATGCAAAGTGGTAGTAAATTAAAGAAAGTGAAGAAAAAATAGGTTTAATTTTAGCTTTGGTAAAAAGCAGATCTGATTCACACGCATGAAAAGTAATCTCCGTTTGACTTTGTTCTGAATTTGTCTAGTATGTATTTAATTTATGGCCTAAACATTTCCCCTTTCAGTCCCAGTCAACCACTTTCTAAGAAATTGGTTAATGGAACCCATTAGATATATAATTTTACAACTGCACACTGGCGGATCTCAGTAATGCGTAGACACCTCTTTTATTAGTATTGATTTTTTTTTACTGTATTGCAAAGCAGATACGTGTTTCCTATGTTATAATGCCACAGAGCACATACAATTTTCACATTGGGGTTGTTTTTTGCTTTGTTTATATTTAGTAGAAAATATATGAAACATAATTTTTCCTAATGATACTAAGTGATGCTCACATTTTCCTGGTTAAAGAGCTGAAAACTCAGTTGTGTACATTGAAAAAAAAAAATTAGAAATATATTTTAGAATTACATTGGAATGCCATTTTAAGCAATTGAAGGTTACAGATCTTGCTCAGGGGCCCAGAAAGGTGGTCGAGGGTCTTCAAATAGAAACTTTTGGATTTCTAGCACAGCACCTTAAGCACTAAGACTAAACTTATCTGTTAAAACATGTAATTAAAATTGTAATAAACAAATTTACTAAAACATTTATATACATTCTTAATTGCTTATCCAAAGATAAGTGCTGGAGCCTATCCCAGTTTTTCTACAAGCACATGGCACAAAGTAACACCCTGGTTGGCAAACCAGTCTATCGCAGAACTGATAGACATGCGCACTATTTCACCTATAGGTCAATGTTGTGTCTCTAGTTATTCTTTGTTTTTGGACTGTTGGACTGTTAACCTAACCTAATAAAATTTTACATTTTGGCAAATTCTAAATTAAAACAACTGGCTTTAATTGGAGTTTTATTTTGCCATGGTTGAGAGAAAAAAAACTCTGTTAACATAGCTGAAAGTAAATTTGTCTAATCGGTCAGATATAATCCAAACGTAAGCTGAAACACATTATAGTATAATAATTCATGAGCATCAGGAAAATGAGGAAGAATTTTGCATTGAATGAGAACTAGAGCTTGTCTTACAAGAGAGGCTTTGCTCCAAAATTGTCTGCAAAACTAAAGATTGTTGATGGTCACATCAGCTAAAAGAAAAAAAAACTGGACCAGAAGCATCTTGCTTACACAACAGACACTAAGCCCTTGACATTGTGAAATGTTCTTGACAGAAGACAGGATGAGCAGTCCTTTCAAAAGCTCCTTGTGTTTAGAAATACAACCTGAAATCAGGAGAAAATTAAAAAAATATAATTTTTGTTGAATTGCAAGCAACATCTCTTATGAATATTGCAGTATGAACCATTCATGTTTTATCTACAATAATTTCATTTATTAAGATCTCGCAATGTCAGCTTAAATACATTACAAACATATGGGTTGGTAAAGCATTTCTGAGAAAAGTTCTCCTCCCTAGAACCACCAATCACCTGGTTGGTGATCATTCAATTGGTCTTTATCTGGAAGCACATACATACATGTACTCAAAACATCCATTATCTAGTTTTAACATTTACTATTTAGGGTCAAGGTAGGACGCACAATGGGTGAATACAGAAAACACCTGAACAGGTGATACTGACAATTTCTGTATAACCTGATGGCATGCTTTGGGACTGTGGGAGGAAACCGGAGTACCCGGTGGGAACATGAAAACACAGCATTTTTTATATTGTGCATTTTACTCTGTGTTGTGCATGTATACTGTGTATTTGTTAAACGGTGTATTTTTATACAGTTTTATATGTGTATACAGTACATTTTCAATACTGTGTATTATACATGTACGTGTTTAAGTGAATACTGTGTATTTTTATTCAGCGAATTTTACATGTATACTGTACATAATATACTCTATTATGTGTGTACTGTGCATTTTACAATTACAAGTGTGTATTTGATTATTGGCGGCACGGTGGCTGAGTGGTTAGCACTGTCGCCTCACAGCAAGGAGTCCCGGGTTCGATCCCCGGGTCGGGC